>JAHKKF010537977.1:0-10821 GCA_019740295.1 Labeo calbasu
TTCAGACAAACAGAGCGCGAGACGGCTGGACGATGGGTTATGAATCATCGTCTGCTTATGTGAATGTAGTACAGATGTAAGTGATCCGTCAGACACACATACGCTATCACAGCTCTGCTCTATAACTACAGCGCGTCTGACGTCGCAGTTCAGTTCGGCGTCGATTCTCTGAACTCACAGAAAACAACAGATAAACTTCACTGAACCTCTCATATAGGGCTCCTGTGATATAAGAAATCCAGACTGGTTTAGATAACAAAAACACAGGCAAAAAGAGACGATTTGTTTCTGAAAACCAATTGGGCTAATGGGTTGACATAACGCTTTCAGAAGCCTGTTTAGATTTACAAATGCAGGTTTAAATGCTCTTCACCTTGACAACTAAGACTCTGAGATCCGTATCAGGACATGAAACGAGTGTGAGTGTGTGTGTGTGTGTGTGTTTCACCTGCTCCTCCTGTCTCATCCGGTCGATCAGCTCCATGATGGAGGTGAAATGGAGGCATCGCTCCGAATGTCCCACGCTGTGAGTGTGGAGCGGCCTGTTCTGCCAGTGCCTCCACTCCCATAGGGACAGCTCTCGGACAGGCCCCGACACACTCGTACCCTAAACAGACACACACACACAATATTCAGGTGTGAATTTAAGGTTTATGCATTTAAATTGCATTATATTTCCATGCATTTGGATCAGAGTTTAAACATAAATTAATACACTTAATATGATGCATCACTGTCGCTCAAACATCAATGAAACGGGTCAGATTTCTGTCATAGTACTAATAAACTGACTGACCTCAAAAACACAGGTTTATACACTTATCGTCAATTATTCCAGTATGTTTCAGTCTCTGAACATCGCTTGTTCCACAACTAGTCAATATTTATGCTGATATTTATTTGAATAAGCATATTTTGAAAATATGATGACTTAAATGAAATCAAATAGTTCATAATAAACAGATTTTTTGAGAAATCTGAGCTGTTTCATTAACCCTTAAAGACCTATTCTAGTAGTCAGCATCAAGTGGCATATATTATTATAAACAAGAGAACTTTAAGTTTCAGCTAATTTAAAGTCCCAATTTTCCTATTGTCTTCTTTAAGATTGGATGAATTTTCAAAAATGTAAGAAAAACGCAAGCAACAATTGGAGTTTTTTTACTGTGTACTCAAACAGAAACTCCTGAAGTTCTTTAGAAAGTTGCATTTGGGTGTTTTACACTTCCAAATAAAATCCTGTCTACATCTAACATTCCCCAAACAAGTTCTAGCCACTTATTACAATATTGTTATAGGCGATTTTCAGTAAAAAACAGGTCTATTAAGTTTACTGACAATATAGATGTGTTCAACAACGTTTAGGAATTAAATGGAAACAGTGTAACATCGTAACAAAACACAGATAAAAAAATATATTTTCAATCAGAGTATGAACAGCAAACACAAACAGTGCAGCAAGTAGTGAAAACAACTGCATAAATTGTTCAACAAATATACAAACAGCATAAATGATTCGCAAACTACACACAAAATAAGAGAAAAATATACAGACTGCAAAAACCCTTTACAGGGTTCGTCCAGATATTGTAAAATAAAATTCCAGGACTTTCAAGGTCTTTTCAAGCACTACTTTTTTGATTTTCAAGGACTTCAATAAGAGATCTCACTTTCAAATTAAAACCATGGTTAATTTTCTTTTTTTTTTGAAGGGATTTTTTTTTTGTATTTGCATAATCTTTCATTTTCTTTTTTTATTTGTTTTGTTTTTATAGCAGTATTGACTTAATGGTTTCACTTTTCTACTGTTCAATTTTAAAAAATCAGAAAAAAAGATTTGTGAAACCACTCTGAAATCCTGATCTGAAACAAATGAATCACAATCCACGCTCTAAAGTCCTGAAGTGAATCAAAAGATTCACAAACCTGCACCGAAATTCCAATCAGAATCAAATGATTCGCAATCTGCGCTCCGATCTGAATCAAATGATTCACGATACGTGATCTGAATGGAGCGCTTCGAAACAGTAAAGCATTTTGCAACTCTATGGTTTAACTGATCTGGGGCTTCGAAAAACACAGTTTCACTCATCACTACGTGCTAAAACAAGCAATGTCGAAATTCTGAATGTTTTTTTTTTTTTTGCTAGTGAATTGCTTGAAATAAATGATTGAAGTCACAATTTTGAACCAATGGGATTCAAAGGTTCCAGTGTAAATTGCTTTGATTCAGTTCAAAATGAAATTGATTTAGTTCATCTGTTTCTCCTCTTTTCGTGTCTTCAGTCATGTTTACATGACATTGTCAGCACTACTACTGGCTTAGCTCACTAGTTTTATGCTTTATTAGCATTTTTAGTTTTTTTTTTTTACTCATTTTATTAGCTGAAATAAGTGAAAAAAGTACTTTGTATTTTTGAATTGCATGAATTTTGCATGAAAAGATATTAAAGACGCATAAAAAATTAAACACTTATTTCATAGATACATTGTCTTTCAATAATTCAAGCACTTTTCAAGTACCTCTTCAGGAATACTGATATTTTCAAGGGTTTTCCAGGCCTTCAATTTTAAAAAGTCAAATTCAAGTATTTCAAGCACTTTAAGCTCCTTGTACGAACCCTGTCTTTATAAACTATATAAGAATAATTTACATAATATAACAGCCAAATGGATTGATCCGCTGACTGTATTCTGCGTCGGAATCGATTTTGTCCGCACTTTACTTTCACTTTGCGTTTGTTCAAATTTCCAAAGTAACATGCTGATTGGTGGTTCAAAGGTTGAAAACCCATGTTTATTGGTTGAACAGATGACAGTTTGAACCAATCTGGGCATGGGGGCGGGACTAAGCATCAACCATCGTTCCTGTTTGGCTCAGAGGAATGAAATGAAATGTAATCATTTACTATGGAGCCTCTGAATATCCAAATAAGACAAAAAAAGGAGAATCTTAGGTTTACGGCAGTTTTAAAGCATTCAGATTGTATTAGCGGTTCAATAGTTATTAAATATTTAAGAACAATAGTTATTTTTAGCCGCGGGTGGCTGCTTTGAGGGTTAATGTATGAATGACAGATATGCATTACACTGTGTTTATTAGTTATTTTATGGTAAAACTGTGTATTTCAAATGCATGGACATACTGCATGCAATTCAGATACACAAGTCTTAAATATTAATGTTCTCAGATCAGTTCTGTCTGGATTCACAGAGAGGGCTTGTTCTCATTGAAAGCTGATTTCTTTCAGCGACGTGTCTGTATTCACCTGCTCTGACGGCTCGTCACTGAAGGTCAGCAGCGTTGAGGGTCTTAAGATGGGCTGAGGTTCATCCGAAGACAGTCTCATGCTGGACGTCCACGCGGCCTCTTCAGCTGCCGTCAGAAACCCGTCGTCCTTCACGCACTTCTGCTCACCTCCTGAAGAACACAAGAGTCTCTTAAACACACAGCACCGCTGAAACACTCACAATGAGCACTGTTTTTAAAGTATTTCTTTTTTTTTTTTGTTTTACTTTAGTCAGTAAACATAACTGTTCATTAAGTTAATATAGTTAACAAATAATGTTAATAAATACCAACTTTTGATTTAAAAATGCATTAGTAAATGTTTAAACGTTAACTAATGCAGTAAACTAATATAAACAAATGAAACCTTGTCGTAAAATTTTGAATGCTGAACGATGAATCATCTATTGGAGGATCAGGTTTCTTCAGCTTTATCCAGATATTGAGATCAGACTCATTCAAAAATTTCCAAGATATCAGAACATCTGTCTCGACAGTAAAAACATCTGGAAAACTTCTTTAAAACTATTATTACTATTATTATTAAAACTATTTAAAACTACAAAAATGTCTGTGTCAAAAAAACCGTCATGCAGATTTGAAGCTTGGAAGCACAGACTTAAGTTTAGTCTCAGTTTAGTCAAAAAAGACCCATGGCAGATTATTGCTAAAGTAAAAAAGTTTAAAAAGTGAAACCAAAAAAAGTTATAGAGGTTTAAGTTTATGAAAATGATTTATGAATAATATTTTATATAAAATATATATTTTAACATGTTGAACTCTAAACCTGCTAGAAAATCAAAGCCAAGTTGTGTTCCAAATGTGAGGTCGATATCTCAAAAAATGAGCTTTCAGTAAGATTTCATTTGGGCGCAGTACCAAATTTTCCCCATTAGATGAGAGTCTATTGACAAAACTTGCATCTGTAATTAAAAACAGCAGTAGGAACTATTTTTTGTACCTAGTGAAAAATAGATTTGTTAAAGGAAATGGGGGTGAAATAGTCAAATTCCAATAAAAATACACACCTGTGCCGAAATGTATGCAGCTGGCAATAACACAGGTAAAATAATCAAAACACACAAACACAGACTGAGGTTAGTACCGGTGATCTGCAGATTGAGCGACGATCGACGGCCCTTCACGGATCTGCGGCCGGCGTCTTTGTGCTCGAACTGACCGCAGCTGATGTGCATCTTGTGCAGCGTCGGCGTGACGCCTGCGGGCAGCATCCGCGGACTGTGAGCAAACATCTGGAAACTGTGCTTGTTTCCCATGATGCTCTTGTTGATGCTGCGCCGGTTGCTCTGGCTCTGGTTATACGTCTGCGAGAGAGAGAGAGAGAGAGATACGTAACTGTAAAGAAATCTTGAGGAAAATATACTTACATGTGTCATATCAGCGTTATTTTATATTACTATGCTATTGAATTCATTTTTATTTTCCTATTAATTTTTATACGTTTCAGTCAATTTATTTTTGTCTTTTTTTCTCTTTCATTTTTAAATCTACATATTTTGGATACATTTTTATTTCGATTTTCGTTTTTTGTTATTTTAGTAACATCAAGTAAAACTAAAACAAACAAAAAAAAAATATTTTTTTACGTTTTCAGTTACCATTTACATTGAATACACATTTTAAGGAATGGTTTAAAAACCATTATTAAACCATTAAAAAAAAAAAAAAAAACTTACTATTTACTTATTTACTTTTTTATTTTGGTGCTTCTGTTGTGCATTTTTTGTATAATTGTATGAGTTTCTGTAGAGTTGTTTTTATTGATATAAAATGTTCAGAGTTATAATCAGACTGAAGCTCTCACTCGTTCCTCGCGTCCCTCGGCCAGAATGACGACGATTCGTCCCTGGCGCCGGCGTCCCGTGCGGCCCATGCGCTGGACCAGACGGATGGGACTCTTCTGAGCATCGAAACACACGATGAGATCCACCTCTCCGATGTCGAGACCCTCCTCGCCGACACACGTGGACACCAGCGTGTTGAATCCGCCATCGCGAAACCGACGCACCACCTACACACACACACACACAAGCTGTCTGAACATCTAAACGATCACTTCCTGTTCTGATAGGTCTGATATGAACACACGCTCACGTACCTCCAGCTGTTCTTTCTGTGTGAATCCTCGAACCCCTTTCCCAGCCGACGCTTGACCCATGAAGGTCATGACCCTCACCAGCGGCTGATGGCGGTTCAGCATCTCAGCGATCTCCTGCACGCTCTCGCGGAAGGACGAGAAGATCATGACGCGTGTGCTCACCTCAGCGGACGCCTTTGAGTCTGGACCAATCACAGGACACTTCAGTAACGAATCACACTTAAATCAGCCACAAGATGAGACACAAACCACACTGACAGGACACACAACTGTAAAATACACCTTTTAGGAAATCATCCACATCAGTGTTATTTTAGTATCAACATGATAGTATTATACTGTTAAATTTGCTTTTATTTTCATATACATTTTAACAAGTTTTAGTCTGTGTTGTCATTATTTTTTGTTTTATTTTCAACTGTCTTTATATATATATATTTATATTTTATATATATTTATTAACACAGTGTTTATTTACACTAAGCGCAAATGGCACGCCTCGTTGGCAGAGGCTATTTACACTAACTCCGCCCACCAACGTGTGATTGGTCTAGTCAACAACACTACATAAAATGGCAAGCGTCAGCTCCAGTGGCACGGATGGTAAAGCACATGCCATAGTTTTTTCAACATCATCGACCCGAGTTCAATTCCGCCTTTCGACAAACTTTTTTCCTCCCTTTTCAAAACTCTAATCACATCTGAAAGTAATCAATAAAATTGAAGGAAGCAATCAAAAAGTTGAAAATAAAGTATCGGCCACGTGTAGGCAGGGTTTTATTGTCCCAATAAGGCATCCATGTAATAATTTGAATTAAAATGATCATTTACACTCAATACGTTATTATTACATACTCTTTTAAAATATACTACAATATTGGTGCAGATAATTGCCACTATTTGCAATAACTAATATAAATAGCAGAAAATCCTGCTATTTTAACAGTGTAAATAGCATCTATCACTAAGAAAATAAGGTATTTTCACTTAGTGTAAATAGCTGCTGCCATTTATTAAAGTTTTAGTAGGTTTTGTGATTTTTGTTTAATTTTTAAATATGGCTTTTACATATATTTCAGATTAATTTTTATTTAAGCTTTTAGTCATTTTGTTCTGTCTTTGTATTTGATATTAGTTTAAAAATATTTCTTTAAATTTTAGTCATTTTTTGTTACCTTTATTATGTTTTGTTACTTTGTTTTATTTTTAAATCTTTAAACATTTGATATTCATTTTTATTTTAGTTTTAGTTAGTTAAGTTAAGTTAAACCAAATGAAAATGAGAAATGTCGCTTCAGTAGCTAGCTGAAATAAATTTAATGTTTAAAAAATATTTTTAAATTAAAATTATATTTTAAAATTATATTTAAAAATTAAAATGTATTTTATTTCAGATAAAATATTTTTTATATGGTTGATAACCCTTATTAAATTAGAACTACATTATTACAATAACTAAAATAAGCTTAACTACTTATAGTTATTATAATAACGATAATAACCCAGTTTCATACAATCAAAAAATTTTCAGTGCTCAAACAATCATGTATTTCACAAATGCTGAAATGATGATTTTGCAGTGAAATCATCCATCATCACACAGCTGTACCTGAGCTCTCCATCCACGTCTGAAAGTGCTGCAGCACCACCTCGTCCAGCTTCTGTAGTTTGGGGTGACTGTAGACGTACGGCTCTCCAGGCCCTACAGACGAAACACACTCGCTCGTGAACAGACGTACAGGCATCGTTTACTCACACTCATGTCGTCTGGACCCATATGGAAGATGAAAGCAGACGATCACATGACTTCAAAAGGAAGTTTATCACTGGGCTTTATCACAATAAATGCACTGCTGCTATGAGACAATATGGTGTTTCAGAGGAGCCTGAACAGCCCATGATCACTGTCTGCTGTCACTGTGTGTTAAAGAGCAGCAAGAACATTCTGCTTTAAGCCACACAAAGAAACGAACGTCATACAAGCTTGGAGGAACATAAAAGAGAGTAAATGAAGACAGAATGTGTATTTGTAAATCAACAGTTTCTCCAGTGCACAAAATGAATGACCTCGGCTAGCTGTGGCGAACATGCTCTCCATTTCCCTGTAGAGATCCATGAAGACTGGACTCCTCTGGAGCTCGTTCCTCATTCGACTCGACTCTGAGAAAACAACAAACACTCGTGATATAACGAGGAAATGAGCGTCAGCGTCCAGCCGACATGAGCGTGAATATCTGAGCACCTTTGGGTCCACAGAAGATGTTCTGAATGAAGAGGAAGAGAGATCTGACGCCCATCTGCTGCAGTAACTCATAGCCGTGATACAGACTGATGCAGATGGCGAAATCGCCCTCGATCGCACCCTGCTGCGGCCCCTGCTGAGAGAACAAACACACATCTACACGTCACTACAAGCGAGATGAGAGAAATGAGATTCAGTACAGTGAGGCCTATAAACATCTAACAATGCTATAAATGACATGTGCGTGCGAGAGGCTCTGGCGCGATCACAGACATCGACCCGATCACAGCTTGTCAAGTGGACAAGCGCAAAACAATTTAGGCCCCATTCACACCTGTATTTAGCATTGTCCATTTGTGATGGCACCTTAAGTCCCAGGGCTCTACAGTGCAACCATTTCAGTCGCATTTGCGAATACTGCATGTGACCATGAAAAATATTCATGAGCATCAGTGCGACTGACCCCATCAACATATCTGTGTTTGCGCTGAGAGGAGATTCAAAGGCTTCTACGTGTTTTTGCAACATTGAGTAATGAATCACAGACAGATCTCACCAATCCCTTCATAAATAAAGTGTAAATAAGAGATTGATTGTGCAGTGTAGAGAGCTTCATTCAGTATAATGGAACTTTGTGAGATCACAATGAACTAAGACGAGTGACAGATTTTAATGATTTTAAGTGAGTTTGTAAATGAGATACTGATTTAATACAACAGTTCAATAAACAAGTTAATATGAAGTGACTTACATTGTCTGACTATGACACTATTGCCTGATTTTGCTTTATTTCGTCGTCAAAAATAGTCTGAAACAACTCACAACTGAGCCGCTGCACATCTCCATTCACACACAGCGCTGTTTCCTTTATGAATGAACGTGCGTTTTTAAATGAATCCAGTCAATGATTCAATTTCCCATTCATAAAGAGTTACTTGCTTTATTCCTGAATGAATCAGCCGTTCGAACAAATCAAATGAATGAATGATTCAGTAATTAAATCAGTGACTCGCCGCCACCTACTGGCAGATTTAGTTTCATTTTTAAAGCATCTTTTCAATTCTTTAAATCATTTAATATTTCTATATTCAAAATGTTATATTTAAAACATTAACCTCAACATGAATATATGAATTTGATTGCACTCATGCGACCGCTGAGCCTCATTAAACCTACAAGACACTTTTGTGTTTTCCGGTGTCACCTCAGTACTACAAATTAATTTGGTTAATACTGATTTTATTTCATTGGTAACTTATTCTTGTTTTAGTTAGAAATTTTAAAAAGCTTAAAAAATATAAAAATTTGACATAAAAGATGACATACTCTTAATAAAGTTATAAAAATGCCATTTACTAAGGTAAAAACAAAATTTCCCTGCAAATCACTTTAAGGAGTCAAATATCACCTCGTAACGGGAAGGGTAATTTTAGATCAGATTTTCTGATTATTCATCAGAAGGTGCTCCTGAAATTCTGACTGTGCTCCTAAATTTTTTAAGTTAGGTGCACAAGTGCTCCAAAAAAGAAAAAAAGTAAGTGCAGAGTCCCGAGTCCCGTTTACACCTGGTATTAAGATGCATTTTTGTCAATCTGAGATGAGATGAGAGCTAGTCAAAAACACATTCGACTGGAATGCACTTGTGATCAAATGCAAAAAAACAACAACAACAAAAAAACAAGTTTTGTTTCATTCAAGAGAGAAGTGGTCAAAAGTGGACAGAAGAGACGAATTAGAAAAGCAGGACAGACCAAAACGCATCGTAACATCAGGTGTGAACAGTGAAACAGCACAGGTTGTCAGTGTGAGGAACAGAACGAGCAGGTACGAAGAGTGCAAGTGGAGATTTTCCACTAATTAATCTACCGTGGATGGTTTCATTATCTCTGCTGGATAAAAAAAAGTACAAGAGGATAAAAATAGTAAAAGCACAAATGTGTCACCAAACCCGCCCAGGTAAATTCTGCGTGGGATGCGTGACGAGTGATGCGCCCGTACCTGGATGTGCGGCGGTGGGTTGCGTCTGAACTGTTCCCGGGCCAGAATGACCTGGTATTTGGTGAAGGAGCGGAGGTCACGTTGATTCAACAGCCTCATCTGGGTCAGACGAGACGTAAACTTCTCCAAAACCTGTCGGAAAAACAGGCCGGAGCTGTTTGAAAATCATTACAGCAGCACAATGGAGCACACAGACGCCTCTTTTCAACACAATCACCACACATATTCTGCTCACACCTTCATCTTTCATGCTGCCCTGCTGGGAAAATGGACATTCAATCTTTCAGGACTCCTTTTCTAATCACTTCTCTGCAAACAATCACTGCTGAGACACAAACCTCTTCAATACAGCACGAACACAACAATCAGTCATCAGCTGCAGCAAACAGAGTTCATGACCCTCTTATTCATTAAATGTCGTCATAATGCTGTCTCGTATCTTGGAAATATGATTATTAAATACATTCAGATCATTCAACTACAAGCATAGATCAGCTCTGAGTCAGTGTGTGGAATCTCTCAGAGTCTATTCATCTGTAAATCCTGAAAATAACGTTTATGACGGTTTGCACAAAAATGTTGTGCAGCACAACTGTTTTCAACATTGATAATAACCAGAAATGTTTCTTGAGCAGCAAATCAGCACATGTGAGAACAGTCTTAAGTAGCACGGATATGTTTGTACCAAAAATACATTGTATGAGTCAAAATGATCAATTTATCTTTTATGCCAAAAATCATTAGGATATTAAGATCATGTTCCATGAAGATATTTTGTAAATTTCCTACTGTAAATATATCAACACTTAATTTTTAATTAGTAATATGCATTGCTAAGAACTTCATTTGGACAACTTTAAAGGTGATTTTCTCAAGATTTAGATTTTTTTGCACCCTCAGATTCCAGATTTTCAAATAGTTGCATCTCAGACAAATATCGTCCTATCCTAACAAACCACACAGCAATGGAAAGCTTATTTATTCAGCTTCAGATGATTTATAAATCTCAATTTTAAATGAGATTTTATGACTGTGTTTTGTGGTCCAGGGTTACATATTAGAATGATTTCTGAAGGATCATGTGACATTGAAGACTGGAGTAATGATGCTGAAAATTCAGCTGCGCATCACAGAAATAAATTACATTTTAACAGATATTCACATAGAAAACAG
>JAHKKF010537978.1:0-46396 GCA_019740295.1 Labeo calbasu
AAAACAACAGAATAAGAACAAGTAGAATAAGAATAAGTTACCAATCAAATGAAATCAGTATTAACAAAATTAACTTGTACTACAGAGGTGGCACAGAAGATCACAAAAGTGGCTTGTAAAGTAGGTGTATTTTCATATGTTTAATGAGGCTCAGAGGTGGCATGCTTGCAATCAAATGATTTAAATAACTGAAAAGATACTTTTAAAATGAAACTAAAACTGCCAGTAGGTGGCGGCAAGTCACTGATTTAATTACTGAATCATTCATTTGATTAGTTTGAATGGCGGATTCATCCAGGAATAAAGCTAAATAAAATAAAGTTAAATTAAAAACATGCGTTAATTCATAAACGAAACACCACTGTGTTTGAATGGAGATTTGAAGCGGCTCAACTGTGACTCGTTTCAAACTAATTCAGACAATGTAAGCCACTTAACATTAACTTTTTTATTTAACTGTTGTATTAAATCAATATCTCATTTACAAACTCCCTTAAAAATCATTAAAAGCTGTCACTCATATTAGTTCATCGTGATCTCACAAAGTTTCATTATAATCAACGAAGCTCTGCACAATTAATCTCTTATTTACACTCTCTCTACACTTTTTTATCAGATATGTCTTTGATACATTACTCAACATTGCAAAAACACGTAAAAACCTTTGAAGCTCCCCTCAGCGCAAACACAAATATGCATAAATATTTTTTCACAGTCGACTCGCACACAGTAGTTTTCAGTCGCAAATGCGACTAAAATGGTCGCCCTGCATGACTGAAATGCATTTACTGTATCTCTTTTTTTGTATTTAGCTGTCTCTCACAGAATTCACAAGATTCATATGCGGTTGATCTATGTATGTCTGTCGTCAAACTATGGAGGACAGTTTGCTGTGGAAACGGTAAGATGAAAAGCAGCGTGTGAATCTTATTCAAAGACCTTGAAAATGAAAGATGCTATTACTGAAAAAAAAGTAGCAGTTCCACTTGCACATTCCTGTTTTATTCTTTCAGTCTCTTTTTGGAAAACTTTAAATGTATCGACACCACTTAATCTGGTTCTGCTTTTCCCCGCTTCTTTTAAAGTAATGAGCATTCGTGAAATTTTCTAAATCCAAGTCGATATCAATTTATCCTCTTTTTGCCTGCTAGCAGTGAAATTGTTATTGCCTCCCACATTAAAAGTCTCTTTAATAAGTAGTTTGTGCCCTTCAGTTATAATCTCATTAACTGGTCAACTAAATCTGCATTTGTCTTTATTAAACCTTCTCCATAATTGTGTTCATCCAGAGCAGAACCAACAGCTGTTGATGGAGTGTCCCGGTACTAAACGACACATGGTCCAGCTGTTGGCATCACCCGTACGAGAAATACAGAGGGAAAGCCTGGAATTGCTCAGCATGTACTCAGAAACTCAGCACGGAAGAGACATGCTCATCAACAACCTGAATTTAAACCAGTATGTATTTTGGTGTCATATTAAATGCATTGAATTTTAGCTTACAGAAAGATGTGCAATGAATTATTTACAGCACAATGCAAGACATGACAAACTACATGTAACAGAATGGATTGGTGTGCCACACTGCTCATGTTTACATTTTAGATCAAGAGTAAAGATAAAAGTACATACTTAAAGCCTAATTAATATGTAATAAACCTACATTTCATAAATTTAGGCTCTACTTTAAAGTTTATATGAACAAAATCGTCTAAAATTGAATGTTTTATGTCCTATAAGAAGTTTAATTATTTAAACCAAATAATTCATGTTAAAGACTAAAATGTATTTGAATCCACTTTGATGTCAGTTTTATCTCAATCTTAAGTGCTGTTTAGAAAGCAGAGCAGGAGATTCTGTGATATCTGTGATTGATCTCATTAGCAAGTATGCAGACGACCTCCAACTGTTATGGCATGTTTTATTAAAGTGCTTTTAATGAGCCTATAATGAATGCGATCTTTTCTCTGTAGAATGGCAGAGAACCTGATGAGCTGCGTTCGCCACGATACAAACTCTGCATTGGCGCTTACAGTTCTGGAGAACTTGGCTGGAGAAAATAAGTATGCACAATCAATATATTTGCCCTTACCACATGCCATGCCCTGTTTCCATGTGAAGCTGATGAATGCCCTGAGAGAGAGACAGCGAAACTGCCCTTTTTTACGAAGTCTTGGGCGCAACCCACCCGGGAGTCCATTAGATTCCCGTACATCATAGTCTCACGTGTTAAATCGAGACGCATTCAGATTCATTCAGCTCAACAGCCCAGATCCCTTGAGAATGCAAAGTGAACACATTTAATACAAAACAATCCATCACATTCACAAATCCCTTCATTTATCTCTGTGAGGGAGATCAGCCTCTCGCCGTTTCTAGTCATTCACCACCTTACAGATAGAATAAGGTGCTCCTGGTGACCAGGAGATGGAATTAAACAGCCACTTCATGCACAGAAGGAAATGAGAATGGCGTAGCAGTTTGATAGATAGTCAGTGAAAAGTGTTCAGTGAATTCAAGCCGCTCTGTTGTTTCTAGATAAGGATGGTTAGGCATATTGGTCTTGTCTTGTGTTGTACGCTGCACGAGATTTGAAACCGTAGTTCTGCTTGGATCAGCGTCCACCACATTATAACGCCTTTTTATCTTTTGCCCCATCTGGCTCTTTCTGCATTACTGCGCGTGGGTTATCTGAGGATTTAAGTCTGTTGATCTTTTTGAGTTAGTGGTTAGTTTCTTTATTTAATCATTTGTTGTTGTTTGTCTTTTGCAGATTTAGGATTCAGTCAAGAGAGAACTTCACAGCAGTGTTTGCTCTTCCTCTTGAACATCTGCTGGTGATGTATTATGAAACATCATTCATAATCATACATAATCATTATCATAATCAAAATTCTAATAGTGCATAATAGTCTAATCAGTAATACTTTATTGTCTGATTTCTCAGACATTTGTGACCATGAACCACAAAACAAGGGTACATTTGAAATTAAGATTTATACATTTCAAAGCTGAATAAATAAGCTTTCCGTTGATGTATGGTTTGTTAGGATAGGACAGTATTTGGCTGAGATACAACTATTTAAAAATCTGGAATCTGAATATTGAGAAAATATTAAGAAAACCGCCTTTAAAATTGTCTCAGTAAAGTTCTTAGCGATGGATATTACTAATAAAAAATTAAGTTCTGACATATTTACGGTAGGAAATTTACAAAATATCTTCAAATTTACAAACATGATCTTTACTTAATATCCTAATGATTGTCGGCATGAAAGAAAATCGATAGTTTTGACCCATAAAATATATTGTTGGCTTTTGCTACAAATATACCCATGCTAATTAGGACTTGTGGTCCAGGGTCACATTTTAGAATTGTACTTGGCCACCATTATTAATCGTAGCTAGAAGATATATGTAAAAAGTAACTTGTAGCACATACAGTAACAAAACAGCTGTGTGATCTCGCATTCAATCGTATTGCATTTTAGCATTTTCAGCTCTTCAGTCTGTATTACAGCATCCTTAAACCTTCTGCAGGTTGCAGTTGGTACTCAAAGTGTAGCACATGTAGACTCTCATTTAGGACTGGGACCCCACATGCTAAGGACTTTATTTAGTTTTAATTTAAGGTGTACCCAGATAATGTTTCGGCATACTGCATGATATAATAACACAGAATTAGCCTTCTGGCAGTAAAAGTCCCCAGTCTTCAGAGAAAGCTAATTACAGTTATTACAAACACATTACATTTCCTTTGTCTTTTCTGTATTGATATTTATAAATTGATCATTATTAAATTACTTACTAATTATATAATTTAAATATGTAATAATTTGCTTTTACAAGATTATCTTGGACTACTGTTCAAAAGATTGGTGTTGTTAAGATTTTGAATTTTCTTTTTTTAATGAAGTCGCTCACCAAGGCTGCATTTATTTGAATAAAAATGAAGTAAAAACAGTAATATTTTGAAATATTATTGCAATTTAAATAACTTTTCTATTGTAATGTACTTGAAAATGTCATTTATAGCTGTGATGGTAAAGCTATGGAAACCTGTTTCCGACACTGAATAAAAAATAACAAAATGGAAATTGCGACTTTTTATCTCACATTCCTGACTATTTTTCTCGCAATTTCGAGTTTATATCAGAATTGCGTGATACAAACTCAGACTTTTCAGAAATGTGAAATATGAACTCACAATTGCGAATTATGAAGTCAAAATTTTTTTCCTCTCAGAACTGGACTATATAACTCACAGAACTTTGTCAGAATTGCAGTAAAAACGTCAGAATTGCACATTTTAATCTTGCAGTTTTTATTTTATTTCTCACAGTTGCAAGTTTATATCACACAATTTTGACTTTATAACTTGCAATTGCGAGTTTATAACTCGCAATTTTGACTTAATTTCTCACAATTGCGTTTATATCATGCAGTTCAGAGAAAAAAAATCAGAATTGCAAGCTGTAATCTCGCATTTCTGACTATTTCTCGCAATTGTGAGTTTATATTACAATTCTGATTTTATAACTTACAATTGCAAGTTTATATCTCACAATTCTGAGGAAAAAAGTTAGAATTGCACGAAAAAAGTCAGAATTGTGAGTTTTAATCTCGCATTTCTGACTTTATTTCTCGCAGTTGTGAGTTTATATCATGCAATTCTGAGAAATAAAATCAGAATTGTGAGTTTTAATCTGGTAACTCCTACTTAATTTCTCATAATTGCGAGTAACGTTTATGTATCGCAATTCTGACTTGAAATATAGTTTATATCACATTGTTCATATCATGCAGTTCTGAGAAATGAAATCTGAATTGCGAGTTTATATTTTACAATTCTGGCTTTATAACTCGTAATTGCAAGTTTATATCATGCTATTCTGAGAAATAAAATCTGAATTGTGAGTCTGTATCTTGCAATTCTGACTTTATAACTTGTAATTGCGAGTTTATATCACAATTCGGAGAAAAAATATCTGAATTGCAAGATGTAAACACGCAATTGCGAGAAAAAAAGTCGTTGAGAAAGAGTTGAATACTCACAATTATCTTTTTTACTTTTTATTCAGTGGCAGAATTAATGGTTATTTTTTTAGCAGTCATTACTCCAGTGTTCGTGTGAGCACATTCTAAAATGCTGATTTGCTGATAAGAAACACAAAGAGAATAATAAGAAACATTTCTTATTACTATCAAAGTTAAAAACAGTTGTGTTGCTTAATATTTTTGTGCAAACCATGATACATTTTTCAAACTAACAGCATTTATTTGAAATTTTGTAACATTCTGAAAGTCTTTACTGTCACTTTTGATAAGTTTAAAGTGTCTTTTATGAATAAAAATATTCATTTCCTTAAAAAAAAAAAAAAAGATCTTACTGACCCCAAACTTTTGAACGGTAGTTAATACAGTATAATTAAAATGGTCCACATCTGAGCTAATACTGTTTTTCCAATGCGCTTGTAGTCAAATATTATGACTGCCGACCACAAGACACTGGCTACTTTGATTTCTGTGATCGGGACCATGGCTCTAGATGACGTCATCAGTACAAAGCTGACAGGACGTAATGAATTTTGGAGATGCTCTCTCCAAGCCATGGTAAGCTTGGAGATGATAACCCTTTACATCACAACCGAGCTCCCAAATACTCTGTCCTTGAGCATTGCTGAATTATGTATGATGTCTTGCACTGTGAATTTTGATTCCGAGGGTTTGTTTCTAAGCTCCTTGTGCTATCTTGTTGCATGAGCTGTGAAACAGCCATTTCCCACAGACGCTAAAACTGCGAAAGGACATGAATTTAATTTCTGTCACAGTCGAGATAAAACTTTTGGTTTTTGGTTGCAGGAGCAGTGCGTCGGCTCTGAATGTAGAAGTGTCCTCTATCCCCTCCTGGGTTTGATGATCAACTTAGCTTCAAATCCCTCTCAAGTTGTCCAGGTAAAGCAGGAAGTTTAATACGGCGAGCTCTGGGCCAGCCCTCATCCGAAACATCAAGCACTTTTGTAGCCAAAGGGCCTTGGGCAGGCGGAATGTTCTGTTAGCACTTTCCTCTCCATATGTTGCAGTCATGTCTGAAACACCAAAGGAAAATTGGAGAGAATGTTTTTTTGGCTCTCTTTTAACGTACAGGAGCATGCTGTTCTGGCCAGCAGCAGGTGCTTGGACCTGCTGAGCGATTCCTCTGGAGGCGTCATCACAGTGAGTTGAATTCGTTTTAGCAAGGCCAAAGCAAGCTTTAACCCAACCCCTGATGACTGGAGCCGCCAGAACGTTTGAACTGTAGATTTCTGCACATTAATTATTAAAATGTTCATCCGGCAGGATGTGGGTTGTTGTGGAGCCCAGCATCTC
Organism: Labeo calbasu; assembly: GCA_019740295.1. Taxonomy (NCBI): domain Eukaryota; kingdom Metazoa; phylum Chordata; class Actinopteri; order Cypriniformes; family Cyprinidae; genus Labeo; species Labeo calbasu. The sequence goes on from JAHKKF010537978.1 coordinate 6,370, forward strand.
TAGAGCATCTCTACAAAACATTTACACATATGGCTTCCAACAGATCAAAAATGGAAGTTCAGAGTTTAAATATATGGATGTCCTTAGATGGCAAAGTCCCCAAGAGGAGGATTTCACATGCACGGAAGTATTTACATACTGATTACCGTGGCAGCCGCAGGCCCTAGCTTGGGGACTATTTTTTCTGACTATGTAAATCAGGTTCCAGGTTGTTTGCTTGGGTTTTGCTGCCTTGGCGTTTTGTATCTCTTCAGTCAGGCTGTTTCTAAGAGTGCAATTAAGGTGAAGGAACTTTGTCTTTGTCTTCCTTTATATGTAATGGAACTGACTGTTTCCACTTCGTGGTGGACTTCTAGTGCTGTGATACAGTTTAAACTGCAATTTTGACAAGCTGCCACAAAGTACATTGGAGTACAGCCTAATCCTTTTGAAATGTCCTATCTATCCTGTTGTGCTATCAAACACGTTATCTTGTTTTGTTTTGGCTGTAGAGAGCTGCAGGTTTGCTGAGCGTTCTCCTTCCCATGTCTTCTGATGCCACTCAAGAAGTTGTGCGCAATGGAATAGTGAAGAAGTTGCTGAAGATTCTAAAGGTAGAGCCTATATCGGGTTTTAGCATTCAATATACTCTCTGTAAGAATAGAAAGTCAAATGGAATTAGATAAAAGATATTGAAAATGGTAGGGATTATGCCCTTCGCATTAAATTGGTAATGAAGTCACTGCTGAAAAGTCCAGTTGAAAGTTTAACCTTGCTGGCACATTACTTTTTTACTACTGTGTATTTCATAACTAGTGTATTATACATTTTTACTGCCCAGAAACCACATTTCCATTTCACTGAAAGCTATCTTTTTTATTATTTGTCAATTTATTTATATTAGTGCTGCCAAAATTAGCATGTGAGCGCAGGCGATTAATTTAGCCTGTCATTTCGCGTATGAAACTACGCCAAATCCACGTCACGTTAAGCAGCGGCAGCTCTTAAAGTAATAGCAGCCAAATAACCTAATAACCCAGCTGCTGTGATGTCTATTAATCAAAAAACAAAGAAAAAACAGAAAAATCAATAACTTTGGTAGCTTTAAGGATTCATCTATATTTAACTTAGTGTTTAGTGTTTTCGTTGCTGCCAATGAAAGCCATGTAAAGCCATATGTATATTTTTCTCCATTTATTTATGTATTTATTTAATTTCTTGCCAATGAAAGTCATGTAAAGCCATGTGCTTACTTATTTATTCATTTATTTAATTTCTTTTGTTACCAGTGAAAGCCATGTAATGACATATGTATAATTTTTTACTTATTTATTTATTTATTTATTTATTTTCTTCTTTTGTTACCAGTGAAAGCCATATGTATAATTTTTTTGCCTTGATTGATTGATTTTAATTCTGTGTTCCAATTGAAAGCCATTTAAGGCCATATGTGTAATTTTGCTACGTTATTTAATTATTTAATCTTAAATAATAATAATAACTGTTTACATTTACATTACATTTATCATTTAGCAGATGCGGTTATCCAAAGCGACTTACAATTTATAAATAACCTGGTTCATGTTTTGTTGCCATTGTTTGCTACCATTATTTCTTCACACTATTATTCATTATTATCTATCTCTCTGGCTGTTTGTCTGTTTGTATGTTCATCAAAGTACAGCAGTGAGTAATGGTGGTGGCCCCAAAGTTAAACACTTAAACCCTGTAAAACCTGCCATATTAATTAATATTTAGAAAAAGCATGAAACTGTTTTTAACAACCACAAATCAAAACAAAAAGGCTTTATGAAATGAGATCAACTGAATTTTCTATGCTGTTTTGTTACAATAAAAATGCATTTTTATGTGATCAATAAATTCCATAATAGCCTGATCATATCAAACCAATCCTGTATTCATTCAAGATTCATTACCTATTTCTAAATATTGTTTAAAATTTCAAGCGTTTAACTTTGGGGGTCGCCACCATAACACATTCTTGTATTCTAGTGACCAGGTCTATTGGTTTTTCTCAGGAGAGTGTTGTGGTTGCAATCGTAGACATTTAACTGAAATTTGCTTGTGTGTCTGTCCTGTCAGGCAGGAGGAGAGATGAGCTCCAGATACTCCATTAAAGCCCTGACAGTCTGTACTGCCTCAATCCCACAGGCCTGTGAGGAGCTGCTTAAGCTTGACAAACGTGAGTTCTGAGGGTCAGGGAGGCAGAGGATTGGATTCAATAACGTGTCTAAAGTTCTGTGGCTTTACGGTGACTTTGTGTACGTGTGTACGTGCTGCACACATTTATTCATTCAGGGTTGCGCACTTTGAGAAAACTCCTGGGCGGTATTGACGAGTTGGTGGTGGGGAACGCAGCTTTGTGTATGGGCCATTGCTTAGAAGTGGATGGAGCTGCTGGAAGCCTCCTAGGCACAGACTGCGTGCCGTTGCTGCTACACCACGCCACCGGAGACGCCAAAAGAGCAGCCGTTCGACAGAACGCAGCCATTACTCTTGGGAAGCTGTGCAAAATAGATCCCAGGTATAATTAAGTCTGACTTGCCTTTTGCAGTCACCGGTTTTATATTGATTAACATTCATGCTAATGTAATGATACTCTGGGAAACATGAAGGTGAGAAGATAATTAACCTTAACAAGATGATGAACTTTCTGAACGCATACTGAATTAAAACACCTCAGATGTACAGATGTGATGTTTGTTTGTCGCACTTAAATTCGTTTATATTCTCGTCTCATTTTAGGCCCGTTAACGAGAGCTTTTACAGAAGTGAGAGTTTCTTTAAATGTTTACCGATTGGGCTTTTATACTTTTATTGACCTAGAGAACTATTGAGTTTTTTCCCCTTCATCTTTAATTTATAAAGCGTCCACAAGCTCAGATCTAAGAAAAGTAGCAGCTCTGTTGTTTAAGTGTTCTTGAGGCATTATTTTCCCAGTCAGCATCTAACAAGGACAGTCTAACAAAGAGGAGTCAAAATCTTACAGTATTCAACTTTGATGAACTTTCGAATTGTTTGAGTCTTTACAGTGAGATTTCAAACTGCTGAGATCAGAGTGCAACCTAAAAAAGACCTTTTTAGACAGAAAACAGTGGAGACGCTGCCAAAAATATTGCGTGTAACCGATGAGCCTGCTTTATATGCAGAGCAAACTGGCTGACGTTTTCACGCTTGTTTGCATTTCATATTCTGAGCTCTGGTTTTGTATTTGACTGTTCAGAGTTCGTTGTGTGGTCAAACTGGGAACGAACCTAATTCTGTTGGTTTGATATATCTCTGTTTTGATTTTTTCAGGCACATGGAGAAACTCAGGGAGCTCCATGGTTTAGAAATCCTTCATTCCTGCGTGAGATTGATCACGTGAGCCACTACCACTCATTCGGTTCCTCAATAAATGGCCCCATAACTCAGGACACGCATGCAAACACACTCCACACACACATAGAGATGAATGCTGTCCTTTGCTTCACAGCTTTAAGATGCTCATCTTAAGTGAGGCCACAAATTACTGTCATGCCTTAAGGCCTATCTTGATTATGCAGCTGTTTCCTGTGTTCGTTTTAATTAGAGAGAATTCACATTGACATGTGACTCTGTTATCTGCTGTTGTAGAGAACATGTTGCCCTGGGACGATATTTGAAACGATTCAATTTCCTTTCATCCCAAATGACTTGCTTGGGAAGTGTGTTGCCTTGATTACACTTTGCTGTGTTTGTTGATAAATGGATTAATATTAGCTTTCATGTGTTCAAAAATATTAATAAAACTGCATTTGAAGATAATTATGGTTAAATCCTGCTCATCTTTGCAGGCTTGATAGCTTTAGAAAGCATTTGATGATGTAATAAGAAAAAGAAATATTTTTTCAATTCAAAAGGGTTTAGCAGTCTGACAGTGTAATCCTGGGTTTGGGACATGATTACAAATCAGTATGACTTTCTTTCTTACACTACAAAATACTTTTTGCAAGAATATCACTTATGTTTTTATTGAATAATGGTAATGGAGTGGGGGAACTATGAATTCTAATACGCCGTAGGCTCCTTTGAGATTTTCCTATGGGGTTTTATGATGAGGTTTTTCAATTATGAATAACATAAAGCCTGTGGTTAACATAACTTTACAATACTTTTACATTTTGTTCTACAGTGTAAACTGCACACACTCACAGTCAAAACATTCTTATCTAGTTACTTATTAAAAACATACTGTATGTTGAACATAACTGCTTCAGAACTTGTGTTTTGGATATGGATGTGTAATTTACGTTATACAACAAAACGTAAAAGTATTGTCAAGTTATGTTTACCCTAGACTTTATTTTACTCATAAATTGAAAAACCCCATTATAAAACCCCATAGGAAAATTTCTCTTCTGGGATGTCAGAGTTTATCACTCTATAACAGTAGTATTTTAATAATAGTATAAATATAAATCTACCAGTTGCCAATTTTATTTTAGATGGCTTTTAAAGGAATAGTTCTCCCAAAAATGGAAATTACCCCATGATTTACTCACGGAGTCGTATTAAAAAATGTCCTGGCTCTTCCAAGCTTTATAATGGTAGTGAATGGGTGTTGAGATTTTGAAGTCCAATAAAGTGCATCCATCCATCATAAAAAGTACTCCACATGCCTCCAGCGGATGGCGTATGACGTAGGTGTAGCGTAACAATATGGTAGTCTCGAGAACCAAGTTTTGCTCACAGCAAAGGAAAACCAGTCTTTTCTTGGCTTATATCAAAATCCTCCATCATTTTTCTTACAAATTTTTTTTTGTTTTTGTTTTTTTGTACTTCTAATTCATGACCTTTGTTTTGTTTTGCTCTTTTTTCTGCGCTTTGTGTGTGTCAATTCTCTCCAGAGCTCACTGGAGTACTTTTTATGATGGATGGGTGCATTTTATTGGACTTCAAATCTCAACAGCCATTTACTGCCACTATAAATCTTGGAAGAGCCAGGACATTTTTAATATACTCCCAATTGTATTCGTCTTGAAAAATAAGGTCATATACACCTTGGATGGCTTGAGGGTCAGTAAACCATAGGGTAATTTTCATTTTTGGGTGAACTATCCCTTTAAAAGTGTGTCTTTGGACCCTAGGGCTGCCCCCTAATAGTCGACTAACTGTTAGTTAGCTTGGTCGACTAAAATTGTATTAGTCGCAAAAAAAAAAAAGAAATACACAGAAAGTAGCGAAGTCTATGTGGTGGTACATTGGGCAGGACATCGAAGCACTATCGCCTATCATTCATCGATCTCAAATATATCTTATCATCTGATGTATTAGTAGCAGCAGCTTTACATGGTCGCTCAGTCTACCTATGTTAACGTAGAAAAATGTGTGCTATTCAAGTGTCTGTGTGGAGTGTGAGCTATGAGCACGAAAGTCCATGTAAACTTGCCTTACAGACATGAAAAATACCTATAGGGAGTGAAATGTCTACTTTCAAATGAACCAGTTCAAATGGAAAACAAATATTCTCTGATTATGTAATCCATATGAAACATAAAAGCGCATCCACTACTGCGGAGATGACAATCAGTGTGGTCGACTTCATCTTTTAAAGGGTCATGAAACCCCCCTATTTCAGCACTGGTTATAAAAAATGCTTTCAAAAGTGGGCGTTGTGTGCTGCGGAGCGGAGGGGGAAGAGGGGAGAGAGTAAACTTCGGGTTCAGACGGTTCTGAGTTTCATTTCGCTCCCATTGAGTTAACAGCATAAATAAATGCACAGCCATTCGCACTGTGCATCGAAAACATATATGAATGTGCTGTTCCACCTCTAATAACTTTTTAAGGCTTATTTTGCCGCGTTTATAATCCTTTTGATGGGTTGCGTCAAGGAGTTGTAAAAACCGCTACACTCACATAATGAATGAATCGCGTTTGTTCCGAACTCTTACAAAGCAAACAAAAACAAACACTGTCCTTCAATCCATGAACGTTTTTCTCAGTTAATATAGCCAATCTCACAATCTGAAGCGTCTGTCATAGCAAATCAACACCCGCTGTCGTGAATAATTAGGCAAAGTGTCTTCTCATAGGATAAGAACACGCAGTCTCATGAATATATTAAGATGTTAAGATTTTAAACCCGGAAGATGAAAATAGCAAAAAAGCTAAAAATTAACCAGTTTCCTCCAATAATTAAAATTAAGGGATGCTAACATTGTCATCTGCTAAAATCTCAGAAAAAGTAGTCTGGGGTTTCATAAACCTTTAAGCCGAAAACAAAGAAAGCACTAGTATAATAACAAATTATTAAAATGTTAATGTAGCCTCCTTACTGTTTTTCCCTAACACATTATAATCTTTACTTTTGGTGTCTATTTATTTAGAAATGCTTAGAAATGTCTAGAAAATATCTTATTTTATATCATATAAATGACATGTCACATTGTTGTAGCCTTTGGTTAGCAAGCTAACAGCATAACCTACTACCTTAGTGTAGTGCTAGCTGGTTAAGGCCCTGTTTACCAGAGCGTTTTCGTTTTAAAACGGCGTTTTAAAGTGAAGACGAACCTTGTCTACATTGGCATTTTCACTGCGTTTCAGAAACGATCTCCATCTACTCCACACAACCAAAAACACGTCAGATGATCATTCAGTCTGCATACATCGTCAAGGATGTCTTATTTAAAAGTATTAACTGTAATAAAATTGACTGTTATTCCTTGGGATGTAAAAATGGGATTTTTAAAAGTCTCCCATTTACGTTGAAACGCAACCCTGGAGTTTTCAAACTAAAACGCGGTCTGTAGCATTTTCGAAAGTCTTAGTTTTCGAGGGTCGAAAATTCCAGAGTAGTATAAACGACAGGCGTAACCGTAGCAAAAGTTATGCATTTTAAAACGAAAATGCACTAGTGTAAACCTAAGAAAGACTCTTTTGATTAGATTAGAACAAAATAAGGATTAAATATGGTGGCATTCCAAACAGCTCAGTGCAAGATGGGAATGTGCTGGAGAATAGGATTTTCCATGACATTTCCCTGTCATTTCAGAGAAATTAGCCACATGGCATTTATGACTCTGTTGACTGGTTCAAAAACGACTGAATTGAAAATGAAGAGACCATTAGCATAGCTTCTATTATATGCTTCATCATCCAGACACAAAAAATGCAGGGAGGCATTGACATCTGTCATGTAGTAGGGAAGTCAGTAAAGAATCGCTTACGGTGCTTTTGATGTCATATTTCTACATTTGTTCAGCTTACTGAGTCAAGACAACAAAGTGATTCATCGTAAGGAGCTATAACACGACAAGTGCTAACAATACAAAGTTTCAAACACTGTCTAGAGTAGTACTTTCTAGAACAGGGAGGGTTTTAAGAAATAGTGAAACCATATAAGAAATTTTTTATATAAGAGTCAGCAGGATACGGTTAAGTGCTCACAGAAGAGATGAGTTTTTAGCCATATAAACTACAATGGTATATTCTTATATTAGAGACATTTGTCTTTGAGCTTTCCAGCAAGTGAACAGTGGTGTAGATAAATAAAATTTGTACCTAGTTCTGTAGTTCTTGGCACACGTATACATTATTGACCATGAGTGGATTAGACTGTGCTTTAATCTTCCTGCTGGTGTAAATGTGTAAACTCACCTGAAGATGAATTGACATGAGAACTACGAGCTCTTTAATAAGACCCTCTACACTGTATTTGAGTCTTATCTGAATCTGTTTAATAATGAATGACTCGAATGCTACCTTATCATAGCAGCTCACACAAGCCGAGGCGCGCATGAAAAATTATACGTGGTCAAACGCGATGAGGGTGATGAGGGATTCTACTGACGCAGAAATCCGTTTTATTTTTCTCAGCTTGCTTTTGTTCACGTGTCAGTAATCTAATCTGCTTATAAATGACTAGAGAGCCAGGTAAAGCTCACAGTAGGCTCCTGCTGAGAGTGTAGTGTGAGCTCTGTTGGGAAAGGATCCTATGTAGTGCATCTCAACAGAACTTCATTATGGTGTTATGTATGTGTAGCTTAAAAGAAACCAAGAGAGAAGATTAAGTATGGGGATTGGTTTCATATTTTTCATTTTTGGACTCACAGGTATGTACACTAAGATCTTCCGATGGCACAATTAACTGATTTTCTCACCAGGAATATAAACTTTAATTGCAGTTATTAATGGTTGTAATTATTATGGTTTAAAAGTAATAACAATAATTGAATAAAACATAAATATATAATTAATTGATTATTTAATATTATTATTAAAACATAAATAACATGTTAATTAAAAATATGATATATGTAATACTACAAATATATATTACAGTATTATATGTGTCAGTTATTTAATTATTTATTTTACTAAGTAATTATAATATATTAAAAATAAAAATATAAATTGAATATTTAATATTATTAAATAATATTATGTAATATTATAATTAACATGTTAATTAAATACAGATATATTACAATATTACAATTGTTAATTATTTTATAATTTATTTTATTAATTAAATTATAATTACAATTTTATATATATATATAAAATAATTTTATATATATAAAAAATTTTAAAAAATTATTTTATATATATATATAAAATAATTTTATATAATATTAGAATTAATATGAAACATAATATATGTATATATTATATATAATATATATTACAGTATTATAATTGTTAATTATTTCATAATTTATTTTAGTGTAATTACATTATAATTACAATTACAATATATGTACAAAATTAAAAAAATATATTAACATACTGTTAATTGAATATTTCGTATTGTTATTAAATATTATATAATATTATAATTAATATGCTAATTACATTTATAATATATGTAATACTACAAATATATATTACAGAATTATAATTGTTAATTATTTCATAATTTATTTTAGTAAATAATTAAATTATAATTAAATTAGAATATATTTAAAAATGAAAAAGAATATAAATACATCATTAATTAAATATTTAATATTATGATTAATTAATATTATCTAATAATATGATTGACGTTAATTAAATATATAATATATGTAATACTACAAAAATATATTACAGTATTATAATTGTTGATTATTTCATAATTTATTTTAAGTCATTACATTATCATTGCATTTATAATGTATTTTGATAATATAAGTATAATTAATTTAATATTTAATATTAATATTAAATATTATATATTATTATTAAATGTATAATATAATTAAATATATATGTAATACTACAAATATATATTACAGTATTATAATTGTTAATTATATGACAATTTATTTTATTAAGTAATTTAAATGATAATTACAATTATGATATATTTAATAATTAAAAAGAATATACATATATCATTAATTGAATATTTAATGTTATTATTAATTAATTAAATATATAATATATGTAATACTACAAATATATATTACAGTCTTACAATTGTTAATTATTTCAGAATTTATAATATATATTATATTATAATATAATTAAAATTTGTAAGTTAAAAAATAAATTATTTAAAAGTTATATAAAATCATATAATTAATTCTGTATATAATTGTACATTATGTAATTTATAATTCTACATATAATTTTGTTTTTTGATAGAATTAAAAATACATCATTTAATTTTGAGACACATTACACGCACCAATTAGCTTTCAAGAATGTTTATATTTAATATATTATAATATATTTATATAATAATAATATATTTAATTAATATATTATAATAATATAATAATATTATTTATATATTATTTTAAAAAATTGAAATAATATACTAATATGTTGAATTGTGATACAAGAGCACTGTAGATACAAGGTAAATGTTTAAAATCAATTATTTTTACAGTGTTATGTGCCCGTCCATATGTGTGCAATTCTGTACTTCTAAATTTTCTTTTTAGTGTTAGCAGCTTATTCACAGATTTCTTCATTTTCCATGCTCTCAAAAAAAATAGTTTATTTACGTTTATTTATTTATTTTTTGCTTACCCCTAAATGCATATTAGTACCTTTTGAAAGGGTGCTTCTCCAACGACTGTTTATCTAAGAGTGTGCAACATATCACACATTTCTGTTCCATAAAGAGCACTGAATTATTAATTTGAGCAAATGTTGCAACTTGCTTACCTGTATTACGTTATGGAACAATCCCTACGCATGCAATAATTTTAACTGCAACCATCTATTTTCTATTTGTATATTCATCTATTTGTATATTCAGTCATAAAATTTTAATGGCTCTCAAACTGTTTATACTATAGGTATTTATATGTATTTTATGAGGCATCTCAAAAGCAAAATTGCAACTCTGCTTTTTTTCAGTGAGTGCTAAGGAGGAGGACCTGCACAGTGAGAGCGCAACCTTCATAACAACTATGCCATCAGAGGAGCAAAACAGCTCCAGTGACAACGGCAGAAAAGTTTCCACTGAAAGCCCAGCTCGCCCGACTATGGCTGTAATCAGTTCTCCAGGGACAGATTTGTTCCATACGCCACATGAGAGGCAGCACTCGAGTTCAGTAAATGCAACCACAACCACTGATAAAGATGCAATTACCTCAGATGGGCCGAGCTTTGTCTTAGCGTCACATTCCACGGGTGAGGACGGCACGGCAGCAGAGCCGTTTCAGTCTGACGGAGACCTCTCATTGATCTCCAATGATGAGGAGAGCCTTCATCCCTCAGCTGAGGCTGGATTTGAGTCAATGATGAATGACACCATGACGCCTGCTGCTCATCTGTCCAGAGGCAGGGAAAAGATCCCGGCTTTTTTTCACACTTCGCTGGAAAGCAAGAATCAAAGAGTCTGGGAGTCTATTACTCCTTCAGCCGCAAATGGCATTCCCATGGTATCGGCCTCTGATCCATCAGTAATTGATAACCTTGGGGAGTCAAACAAGAGCGTGAAAAGATGGGGCGAAAACAAGACTGAAAATTGGACTCGGGAGTCGTTTGGAGCTGATGACCCTCCGAATGGCATGGCAGAGGTTTTTTTGAATAAGAACCGTTCAACCATTATGCAGTTTACAGTTTTGCAGGGTACAGGGCTTTTAACCACTGAGCTTGGTCAAAATCCAAGAAATGCATCTGATCCAGGAGAACAGAAGAATCCGTTATCACCAAGTTCACTGATCCTTGCTACTCTATTACAAGTGAAACCAACCAGCCAAGTAGTAGTTAATAAAATGGCAGAAGGCAGCAAAAATCTCAGCACCAATGGACCGAAACCCCTTAGGGTGTCAATGAAGCACCCAGACTCTATGTTTTTTTTCTCCGCTTCAAAGCTGACCCCTGCAAAGAATCCAGACGCAACCACGCTGAATTATTTTTCAAACACGGCAACAGCTGCTGGCGAAATGCACGTGACAAAACAATTTGTGGCCTCGGCGTTGATATCCGACTCTGTGCGTAGAATCGTCTCAGCGAGGGATGGACTAGAAAGCAAATCAATTTTCCACACCAAATCAGGTAAAGAGCATCAAATTAAACCAACGCTCCAAACAACTTTCCTTCATCGACTAAATAAAACGGACCTTTCTTTGACCACCGAAAATTCATCATCTTTACTTAAACCATCAAGTCTTTGTTCCAAAGAAGCCAGAACATCTAATAACCCTGTGATGGAGAAAAGTAACAGAATGGATCATTTTCCAGTTTGGCTGAGTGAATTGATAGGCTTTAGTACTGCCTCATTAACCAACGCTAAGGAAGCAACTACAGCGAGTGATATGCGAATGTTCACGAAACAGACTCAAAGTTCACTCGCTGCGCCCCGAACCCTTTCACCTCAAGTAGATACTTCAAAACATTTCGATCAGTTTGACGAATTATCAACAGCGGCGCCTTTTTCACCTCTTACAAAGCTTAAGAATGTGTTTCATGTCTTCAAAGTGAACGATCATCAGCCTCGGCAGCCTCTAAATCATTTTTCCTCAGAGAGATTAAAGCCTTTTGTATCAGTTCAACATCCTGAATCGATTCCTCCTTCGTTTACATATGCAACTGTGAAGAGATTCACAAACGTGGAGGACTTTAGTATATTTGACTCTACGAACCAAAACCAAGAGTCACAAAAAACCACATCTGTCATATCCGAGAGGACAAATGTGAACTCAAACAGATTAACAAGACACGAAATTATATCAGTCAACAAAAGCATGTCACATTTTAGCATTCCCATAACACACACGAAAACGAGCATTACAACAACTATGAAGTCTTCTGCCAACATCTCTCTGTTGTCTCATGCGGTTCTGCAAAAGAACTTCTTTTTGCTGCCAACAACTTTAGGTAAGTCACAAAACACAGTGACAACGGATGCCAGAGTTCTTTCAGAACTTTTTTCCATCTCTAAGAAACGTAATAGTGAGTACGGCTTTTTAAATCACTCGTTGACAACCGTAAAGATTGCTTTGCCATTAGATGACAAACAACAACATCTTAAAGTCCCAAGGGGGACTGTGATGCCTTTTTTTGGCAGCTACACGGTTAGCAGTATCCCATCAGTCCAGCGGCTCATTGAAGCTCACCCGGGAGAGGAATTCCTCACTGGCGCACCGCAATCACAATCTGGACTTCAGATTGAGTCATACTTAAAGAAGAGAGATGGCACGGCTAAACCAACAACTCTGAAACACCATGATCAGAGCAGTCATTCTGTAGTAGGCATGAATCAAACCTCTTTCACGTCAATTTCGCACAGGATTGTTTCAAGCCCAGTTCACACTACTGTTTCCCCTGGTGGTTTCTCAAATGCTGAGTTTAAACAACATTTGATCTTTTCTGCTTTGCCGTCAGTATCTACTGAGCGAACAATGATGCAGGTAAATGGACTTCATATGTTTGTAAATTTATCAGTTGTTAAAGAGCATCCTCTGAACATGACGTCCAACCCGATTTCTGGCATCAGTAGGCACACAAAAGCTGCAGCACGACCAGAAGGGGCCTTGAACACATCGCCCCTTGAATCATCCACTGGAACTTCACCAACTTTTCCTTTGCATCTTAATCAAATGCAGAATGTGTTGCATGAAGTGACATTAACTCAAAACCAGACCGAAGTTTTCTCAACAGAAAATGAGCATTTGCGAACTACGCAATCGAACTTTCCTTATGATGAAATGGCGAGTTCAGGCGCGACGGATGATGTACAAAAACACCTTGGGCGGACTGCACTGTTTGTTGTTACTGGGGAAAAGTTCTCTCCTATTGTCCACACGGATTTGAGTTTCTCAAGTACAGAGACACAATCGCTCCCCAAAGGTTCATTACAGTCCAGGGAAGGGAGTGAAGATATTTCACATGGCACCACTCCATTTGCTGAAAGTGACTCAGGGGTATCTGCTGAGTTTGTGTCAGACCTGCCAGTGATAAATAGGAAGAGGAGGATTATATCACCTGATTCTCTCAGCGGGTAATGACACAACTCCAAAATCACTTTTAATGCGGACAAGAAAATTTTTTATTAGCATTTGTGTAGTGCTAGATCAATCAGCAGGATGAGATAGATAAATAGATAGAGTGAGAGAACAATAGACAGAACGATAGATAGAATGACAGAACGATAGATAGATAGATAGAACAAGAGAATGATAGATAGATAGATAGATAGATAGATGATAGAACAAGAGAATGATAGATAGATAGATAGATAGATAGATAGATAGATAGATAGATAGATAGAATGATAGAACGATAGAACGATAGATAGATAGATAGATAGATAGATAGATAGATAGAACAAGAGAATGATAGATAGATAGACAGAACGATAGATAGAACAATAGATAGATGGATAGATAGAGTGAGAGAATGATAGATAGAATGATAGAACAAGAGAATGATAGATAGATAGATAGATAGATAGATAGATAGATAGATAGATAGATAGATAGATAGATAGATAAAATGATAGAACAGGTGAACAAACAGTAGACAGAACAATAGAACGATAGATAGAATGATAGAACGAATGATAGATGATAGATAGATAGATAGATAGACAGATAGAGCGAAAGAACAGTAGACAGAACAATAGAACGATAGATAGAATGATAGAACGAATGATAGATGATAGATAGATAGATAGACAGATAGAGCGAAAGAACAGTAGACAGAACAATAGAACGATAGATAGAATGATAGAACGAACGATAGATAGATAGATGATAGATAGATAGACAGATAGATAGAGCGAAAGAACAGTAGACAGAACAATAGATCGAATAATAGACAGAACAATAAATAGATAGATAGATAGAGTGAGAGAACAATGGACAGAACGATAAATAGAATGATAGAACGATAGATAGATAGATAGATAGAGCGAAAGAACAGTAGACAGAACAATAGATAGATAGATAGATAGATAGATAAATAGATAGATAGATAGATAGATAGATAGATAGATAGATAGATAGATAGATGAGAAATATATAGATTGTGAAAATGCTTTATAAATTATAAACTGTAATTAAAAACCAACCCAAAAAAGAAACAAAACTGAAATCTGGTGGACCATTTCTATTTGAAAAACAACATATTTTTCCCCAAACTGTTATTTATTTGTTTGTTTAGAAAATTACACTTTTATATATATATATATATATTTTTTTTTTTTTTTTTTTTTTTTTTTTTTCAGTTTAGTGATATCATTAAAGTATGTCTGCTGTTGTTGTGGATGGAACGTTACTTTACTGAATAAACTTTAGCTCTGCAAGTACAGATACAATCTATAGAGATGCCAGCATGGTGATAAACTGTAGTCAACATGATTAATTTTCACCGCACTCAATTGGATTTTGACCGTCTGATTGTCTTCTTCCAGTCTGGCGCAAATCTCAGATGATATCTGCGGCACTGGCAACTACACAGCAGAGATGAGTCTGAACTTGGAGAGAGATATCATGCCCGGAGATCTCATCCCTGCCCTCGGAAACCTCCGCGTCGTCATCAGCCTCAAAACAAATAACAGCCAGGTGAACCTAGAGATAAAATCCTGCTGCCTCTCGCCCACCGTCAGACTTGATGAATTTAACACCACCTGCTGCATTTTTTCCAGGTAATGTGCACCTCTCAGGTTATTTCAGATTAACTCAAATCACATGGTGCCCTTGAACCAGGCCACATTTCACATTATGCTACCAAATCAGCTACATGGTCAGAGCATGGCTGGATTATACGGATCCCGTCTCCAATATTTTTAAGTGGAAGTTTAATACGTCAGCATTAGTTCCTGTTTGTATGACTCAGCTACGTTTTAACTGGTCACCTTATCACAGGGGAATAGCATTAGAATGATTGGCTAAGAAATATTCCCTCAAACTGTTTAACTTGAAAAAGCTATAAATATCCTGGGCAAAGTATGTCCCTATATCGAGCTGTTAAAGCAGTACAGTAAACTGCTGATGCCTGTGTCCCTGCTCGTGTGTGAAGTATTCACTTTCTTTGAGTCTCTCGACTCTGTTGCCAAAAGCACATTGCCAAAATATCCAGAGACAACACAATGTGTACTTTCAGTAAATGTATGCACTAAACCTTTCATCAAAATAAACATCTGTGAGGTAAATTCTTTTGAAATTCAGTATTTTGGAAGTACAGTAATGTGCTCTTGTTAAACAAAACTGTTTGTCAGTCAAGGGAGACATGGGAGGTCATGTTTCATCAAATAAAATTGATAAAGTAATTTTTGCAAATTACACTCGAGGCGTTCAGAGGGAGAAGGTCAGTTCTTTTGCATACTTCTGCACTATTTTATGCCATGTAAAGTATAAGTAGTATCTAAGAATTTTATGGATAATTTTTGTCATATCAAGTGTGTTGCATTCTCATCATAGATGGAAAAAGTCACTAGGGGAGGCAGTGCCTCCACATCGTTATAATTGGCTGATTGACAGGTGGTCTGCAGATCTGCATAAATGTGTCAGACTGATGGAAATATACAATTATAAAAAATAAAAAAAACTCCAAAAAAGCTACACTAAAGTATGTTCCTTGCGTTATTGCAATTATTTTTGTAAAGTTCACCCAAAAATGAAAATTCTGTTATTAATTACTCACCTTTATGTCGTTCCAAACCCGTAAGATCTTCGTATTCTTTCGAACACAAATTAAGATATTTTTGATGAAATCTGAGAGCTTTCTGATAGATAGACAGCAACGCAACTAGGAGAGATGAAAGATGGATGTTCTATGTCAGAACTCTGGCTCCTGCATCAGCAGCACCACACACGTGTCATGATACTCTTGTGAATCGTGGCGGAGACCGGAAGAGAAAAATTTGTTGAAGTCGTTATTTTTGTTTTCTTTGCACACAAAAATTATTTTCATAGCTTCGTACAATTACGGTTGAATCACTGATGTCACATGGACAATTTTAACGATGTCCTTACTACCTTTCTGGGCCTTGAACGTGTCAGTTGCATTGCTGTCTATGCAGGGTCAGAAAACTCTCAGATTTCATCAAAAATACCTTAATTTGTGTTCTGAAGATGAATGAAGGTCTTACAGATTTGGAATGACATAAGGGTGTGTAATTAATAACAGAATTTTCAGTTTTGGGTGAGCTATCCCTTTAAGTTGTGTAAAAATGTGTTTTAAAACATTATTTAATTTTATTGGCATAATGATTGAAGTCCAGCATAAGTCACCACAGAAATGTCTGTCATTTGAGACATTTGACATTTTGATTTTAAGCTCTTTTTTTTATATAACATGCATGGCTGAATTGTTTACAATAACTAATAAGATGAATTTAGAAAACAATGATAGTAGGGTAAAACGGGACTAAAGCAGCCCCGGGGTAAAAGGCGCCTTTGATATTTTTTTTTCTGTAAACCACTAGTTGGCGTAGCACTTTCCAAAACATTTGCTTTTTAAAATGCACATGCAAAGTTGTCTGATCCTTGACGCAATCATGGGCAGCAGCGCAAAGCTGATTCTGTGCTTATTTAATCTAATATTTGATGTTTTTTAAAATGTTAGATTTAAGTAGGAAATGAGAATCGCTAAAATGAATGCAAATATTTTGCGACAAATGTCTTTTTAAAGGGGTCATCGGATGCCCATTTTCCATAGGTTAATATGATTCTTTAGGGTCTTAATGAAAAGTCTATAATATACAATGGTTGTGTAAACAACACCCTTTTTACCTTGCCAAAATCAGCTCTGCAAAAATCATCCTGTTCTGGTCGAGGTTGCTTTAAATGTTAATAAGCTCTGCTGTGCTCGCCCCGCCCCTCTCTTCTCTCTGTGGAGTGACGAGCCTGTTTACTTTAGCCGCATTTAGCCGCTAAACTTGCTACCTACCATATTATTAGTAAAGGCGATCGCAAAGATTCATAAAAAAACCTTGTACTCACTTCTGCTGTAGATGAAGCTGGATCACAAATGATTTGCGTGAACATAGACGGATATATGTAGATCGGGAGGTGCATTCCCTTCACAAACAAATGTAATCCACTGCATCTTCAGCGGCTCAGATGTCGGGAGTAAATGACGACCACTATGTTCATTATTACATCCAGCAACACAACACCTCAATCGCATAATCGGAGATATTCTTGTCTAACTTACATCCCTGCTCTGGCATACGACAGGCATCTGAGAATGGCTCGCTTTGAAAAAGGGGATATTATTTGTACAGATTAATCAAAAACCACTGCATGGATTTTTATCATTATAGGGTAGATTTGTACATACACTCCCAACACAAATGTTCAAACAACATGAAAAAGTGAACTTTGCATTCGATGACCCCTTTAATGATTTTTTAATGATCTATCTATCTATCTATCTATCTATCTATCTATCTATCTATCTATCTATCTATCTATCTATCTATCATCTTTTCCATTTGTTGACATGATATCGATATATTCAGATGGTAAATTTCATATATTATATCATAATTATATATTATTACTAAATTATTTATATCAATACTGTTTGCCCCATACTGGTGAGCCTTTTACCCCGTGTATGGGGTAAAACGCCGCCCTTGGCCACCTCATACATTTATAAGATTTTAAATCAAAATAAACGACTTCTATGATTTACTGTCACCCAAAATCTGTTGCTCTAGAAATGTTCAATACAAATGTATATATTTTTACTGCAATTATACATTTTCACATTTTTTTTTTAAGGTGTGCCTTTAGCCCCATTGTAACCCTATAAGATAAATTATGTTAAAAATGTTTTTTAGTGTTAAATAATGTTAAAAATGATAATTACCCAATGATTTACTCACCCTCAAGCCATCCTGGGTGTATTGGATTTTCTTCTTTCAGACGAATCTGAGTTATATTAAAAAATGTTCTGGCTCTTGAGAATTTGAAGTAAAAAAAAAGCCTACATCCTACGTCATCTTCTGGAATGCCATTCTCTCATGAATGCACATACGACAGTTCACGGAAGCTGTTATTTTCTTACAAAAACACATTGTTTCACTTCAGAAAGTCTTTATTAACACGCCAGAGCCATGTGGAGCACTTTTTTATGATGGATTGATGCACTTTATTGAACTTCAAAATCTCAACCTTCATTCACTGCCATTATAAAGCTTGGAATAGCCAGAAATGTTATTAATATAACTCCCACTGTATTCATCTAAAAGAAGACACCTAGGATGGCTTGAGGGTAAATCATGGGGTAGTTTTCAATTTTGGGTGAACTATCCCTTTAAAATTACCCAGAACTTGCATGTGACGTTTGACCAAATCAACCACTGCTCATATTGTTATCATAATTACAAAACCATTAGATATTTGCATATAGCGCTCCATCCACGGGATTTAATTGTCATGCTTTTTAACGGCAGACATTTCACCTCTGTTTGCATCACTCGGCAAGTTCATTATTTTAGTTTTGTTCGCACTATCAGAGCTAATGCGTCTCTTTGATGTGAACTCCCTCAGGCTTCCTATAGACCCTCATGGCATTACACTGCTTCCTAGCGTCCTGTCAAAAAGGGCCAGCTTCACCATCAGTCTCTTCCAGATGATCAATTACTCCACCGCTTACCTGCACTGTGACCTGAGCGTGTGTTTGAGGAACCATTCTGAGTGCGAGAGGGTGAGTCTGAACCCGGCCTCACAGATGAAACCTTAGGTATCATTTATCACTGTTGAAGAGGTCTCAATATTTCTCCTGAAAGATTTTCTACTTTTCATTACTCTCCCGCTTTTGATGACAGCGTCTGCAGTTTCTAAATAAATGATCTTCCCCCGGCTTGTTACTCTGTCACCGCAAGACAGAAAAAGTGAAGTGGTCGGCAATTCGTAGGCTAACAGAATAACTCGCCGAGCCTGTAAACAAGTATGCAGAGGTTCAGGGGGTTTATTTTGGCCCCGTATAATGGCTTGACTTCAGGATGATGACATTATTGGTTATCCATTTCTCATCCCAGCAGTGTGTTCAGAGTCGAAATGCGCATCTCGGAGAGGAAGCGGGGGCCATCTTCAGCGGCACGGGAAACCGCATTTCTTTCGGCCCTGTTTTGAAAGAAGCAGACAATTCATCACTCTCTGAAACAGCAGGTAACTTATTACCAAGTTATTCTGGTGAGCTAATAAAACAAAGTAATGGAAAAATATTTCAACCGAACTGTCGGCCTGATTTGGTTTGTTAATGCCGTACAGATGACACCGAAGCCGTGGTGGTGATTATCAGCTCAGTGGCCGGCTGTTTGCTGGCGTGTTTGGCTCTCTTTCTTGTCTGGATGGCAAACAGACGTTGTCTGCAAAGGTCTGCCTACTGCTGGTCCAGGGCCCTCTGTGAATGCTAACAGAACAGAGCTCACTGCAAACCAGCCAACCGGACTGAAATCTGCATTGAGCATTCAATCATTATCTGACAGTTTTTGAATTGCTCGTCATTATGTTTAGCTGCTGCACTGGGAAACTGATGAAACTATTAACATTGTTAAAAGAGGCCCAAAGTGCTCTTGAATACTCATTTATTCTGTATCACAGTGCCATGCTTTAAATATTACAATAGAGATGTAAAAATCGCAAGCCAGTCAACCTTTTTATTGTGAACACTTATACAAGCTAAGTAAAGAGTAAATAATGTAAACAGACAGCTATTTAAAGGGACAATTCATACAAAAACCTGCCCTCATGTCACTCCAAAACCTTTCTTTCCTCTGCGTAAAGGTGCAGTCAGATTGGTTTGGATAATTTTTTCTAACTATTTTCACAATCATTTCTGTGAATTCTCATACAGGAGTTAAGGCGAGACACTACAGGCAAAAGCAGTTTTTTCCTGCAATTGTCAGTTTTGAGATTTTGGTATTTCACAAAATATATCTCAAAATATCTCAAACGTTTTTTTCCTGACTAGTGGAAAGAAAACATCCAGAATACACTTTTAAGTGTTTATAGCACTTCATCTATTTGTATCTGCAGATTTCAATTACAGTTCATATCTTCAAGGCCATTTTTTCAAAATAGGATTCTTCTCCTGCTCAAAAATGTCCAATTCAGTATTACTTGTGTACACCAAGCTTTACAGTTTTATTCCTGTCCATATTCTGTAGATTTTTACAGAGGGAGTTGCTCATATATAATTTGCCTGGTTTTATACAACATTTCATTCCTAAAAAAATGGTGAGTAGTCAGTAGTTTCTGGTTTATGGAGTGATAAATCAGAATCCCCTGCCATCAGTGGTTCAATCTGAATTTTATGAAGTGACAAGAATACTTTTTGTACCCAAAGAGAATAAAAATAACAACTTTATTCAACTATTTATCTCCATTTTGGAGAATATCCGCTGGACGCAAACTGCACGCACTGTTCTATGTCAGCCGCACCACACGGATACGCTATTTTCATTCAAATCAAAGAGTAAAGAACATAGAAGACGTATGTGGTGCAGCTGACACAGAACAGCGTACGCAGTTTGCGTCCAGCAGATATTCTCCAAAATGGTGCTACGGTGACGCAGATGAGACGAATTGTTGAATAAAGACATTATTTTTATTTTCTTTCTTTTCATAAAATTCTGATTGAACCACTGATGGCAGATGGACTATTTTGACGATGCCTTTCGTAATCTTCTGGGTCTTGACAGTGGTATTTACTTGGCAGTCAATGGGACAGTCACAAGCCTCCCGGTTTTCATCCAAAATATCTTAAATTGTGCTCTGAAGTCGAAGCTTTTACGGGTTTGGAACGACATGGGGGTAAGTGATTAATGACAAAATTTTCATTTTGGGGTGGAGTAACCCTTTAACACAAAAGATATTTTGTAGGGTGGAGGAAAAAATCAATTCACATTTGAATTGCGATTCAGAGTGAGATTGATCTGCCTGCTACAGTATTTTCTCCTCTTTATGTCCGTCTTCAGCATTTCTGGCTTCTGTTAACGGCATTTTACAGACTAAATATAATAATAACGTTATTATTTCACACAAATGACATTTTGGAACATGAATGCATAGGTTTCTTTGTTTTTTCGCCAAGCCCATTCAGTGCCGCCGCAATGGCTAACTTCCGGATTGATGATGTAACGTAAAAAAAACTCTTGTGTACAGTAAAATTACTCATTGACATAGTTGTGAGAGAAAGCACTGAAATATATATTTTCTTCCCATCTCGTATTTTGGGGTTTTGTAGTACATTTCTTGCTTGAACACGGTGTGATTGCATTCGGACACATTATTACTGGGAAGTATAAAGTATTTTAGATTTATTAGGAAGTTAATAGTTAATAGGAAACACTGATTTCGTGAGTCAGGATTACTTATACTATAGACTGGTGTGTTTTTGTATTAAAGTACTGGTGCGTTTGATGCCAGTGTGCACAAAGCTTGTGCACAAATTATGAATCGATTTTTAATCGTTACCCCAAGAATCGATCTGAATGATCCAAAAGATTCCCACCACTAATATTTTGAAGTATATTTGTAAAGAGGGCACCTATTATGTCCCTTTTTACAATACGTAATATAAGTCCCAGGCATCCCCAGAATGTGTCTGTGAAGTTTCAGCTCAAAATACCCCACAGATTATTTATTATATCATTTAGATAATGCCTATTTTGAGTGAGCAGAAACACACTGTTTTCGTGCATGTCTCTTTAAATGCAAATGAGCTGCAGCTCCCCGCCCCTTTTCCAAATAGGACTGTGCTTTTACATCTCATGCATCTGACACTCTACTAAAAACATCTGTTTGGTTTTGATGATCATAAAGAAATTCTGTTTTTTGATGAAAACATTTCAGCATTTTTCTCCATATAATGGACTGCTATGGTGCCCCGAGTTTGAACTTCCAAAATGCAGTTTAAATGCTATTGTAAACGATCCCAGCCAAGGAAGAAGGGTCTTATCTAGCGAAAAGATTTTCATAAAAATAATACAATTTATATACTTTTTAATGTCAAACGCTTGTCTTGCTCTTGGTTCCACAAAGAACCATTCTGTCAGGTTCTTTGAAGAACCATCTCTTTCTTACCTTTATATAATCTGAACAACCTTCTTTCGCCACAAGGAACCTTTTGTGAAACAGAAAGGTTCTTCAGATGTTAAAGGTTCTTAATGGAACCATGTAGACAAAAAAGGTTCTTCTATGGC
The DNA here is from genome assembly GCA_019740295.1 of Labeo calbasu. Classification (NCBI taxonomy): domain Eukaryota; kingdom Metazoa; phylum Chordata; class Actinopteri; order Cypriniformes; family Cyprinidae; genus Labeo; species Labeo calbasu. The sequence goes on from JAHKKF010537978.1 coordinate 28,937, forward strand.
ATCGTGAAGCACCTTTATTTTTAAGAGTGTAGTTTCTTTGCTCCTTTAAAGGAGAAGTCAATTTCCAGAACAACAATTTACAAATAATGTACTGACCCTCTTGTCATCCAAGATGTTCATGTCTTTCTTCAGTCATAAAGAAATGATGTTTTTTGAGGAAAACATTTCTGCATTTTTCTCCATATAATGGACTGATATGGTGCCCCGATTTTGAACTTCCAAAATACAGTTTAAATGCTGCTTCAAACGATACCAAATGCGGCTGTAAACAATCCCAGTGGAGGAAATAAACGGTCATTTATTTTTCTAAAAATAATACAATTTATATACATTTTAATGTCAAATGCTCGTCTGGTCTTGATCTCCCTGAACTCTGTATTCTAGCTCAAGACAGTTAGGGTATGTCGAAAAACTCAGACCGTATTTTCTCCCTCAACTTCAAAATTGTCCTATATCGCTGTTTTACCTTTTTTGTTAAGGGTTTTTGATCTTCTTTGCATGTTCACTTTGCAAAGACTGGGTCGGTACTTCTGCAATGATGTAGGATGATTTTGAAATGATTTTTGAAGTTAGGGTTAGGGAGAGGGAGAAAATACGGTCTGAGTTTTTCAACATACCCTAACTGTCTTGAGCTAGAATACACAGAGTTCAGGGAGAGTAAGACCAGACGAGCATTTGACATTAAAAAGTATATAAATTGTATTCTTTTTATTAAAATAACTGATCGTTTCGCTAGATAAGACCCTTCTTTCTCGGCTGGGGTCGTTTACAACTGCATTTGGGATCGTTTGAAGCAGCATTTAAACTGCATTTTGGAAGTTCAAAATTGGGGCACCATAACAGTCCATTATATGCAGAAAAATCCTGAAATGTTTTCCTCAAAAAACATAATTTCTTTACGACTGAAGAAAGAAAGACATGAACATCTTGGATGACAAGGGGATGAGTACATTATATGTGAATCTCTGTTTTGGAAGTGGGCATCTCCTTTAACATTTACCATTCTTTAAAGTCTTACTAGTACTGATGTCAAAGATATACATGAATGCTTCTCTTTATGTATCGCCACCCCTGCGCTCTTAAAAATTAGACATGTTCAGCTGCTTATTAGATTTCACATTATGTGTTTCTCTTTCAAATAATCGCCGTCGGAGGAAAAAAAATAAGCAATTAAGTAGTAACAGGAGCACTGCCTTTGAGACGCATCTCTTTGTAAATCCCACCGCAAGGCTGGGACAACCTAGGGGCGCAGCAGATTTACTGGCTTAAAGATCACTTAATAAAAACATAATGGCTTCTTGTAATTGAAAGTACAATCAAAATGGGCCCAGCGGGAAGCAGAATATGTCACAACTTAAAAGAAACAAACTTTGGTATTAAATCTTTCAAAGTAGAGAAACGGACCATTAGAAACACTTGTGGTTGCTTGTTGCGTAATTACTCCTTCCGTAATTAAGGTAATTAGCTTATTGATTCTGTTATCTTTAGTGGTAGAAGCTCATTTACAACAGTTTAAATTGCTTCGCTCGCAACGCTAACTGAAAATTACAGTCGCCTTCACCGCAGCATTACACGTTTCGACTGTAAATCTGGTCTTTGCATTAAAATATATACCCAAGCAGAAAACCAACAGATCTTGTATTCGTGTTGGAATGCAGTGGCTGGCTCTTTGTGCACTTCTTAAAGGATGAAGTGTCTCTTCGGGTGGCCGACTAAGACTGAATCGCATCGGCTGAATGCCAAGTCTCTCCTTGAAAGCGTTGAAGCGCACCGTCACCCCAGTATAAAAGTGCTGCTCACCGCTTGATTGTTAATTACTGTTATTAGTATTATTACTTTATTTTTTGAAAGCCTGTCATTGAAGGCTACAGTAATTTGCATCAGTTTGGCTTAGAATAACATTCACTCCACAGGTTTTTGCTAATATGCCAAGAAATTCAAGACGTAGCGCTTGAGTGATTAATGAACAATGGGAAAACTTCCAGAGAACAATAGTAATTATAATGAAAACTGGACATGCACTTTATGTTTGTGTTGAACTCTGAGACAGTTAATCATAAAACCTTTAATTAAGTTTTAAGCGTCAAATATCTTTGGACATTCTGCTGAATTATATGAAATAAAATTAAACTGCTTCTCTAACAACAAACCACAAACAAGCACACATCCCTTATGAAGCAATGCTGTCAAAACATGAAGCTGGTATTTCCGGTTATCGGGTGTCCCGCACAAACCTCTCAGCCTCACCTTTGGAACACATTCAGAACTGGCTTTGTTACATTTTTATTCAAATAATCCGGGCTCGAACTCCTCCCACCAAAACCAGCAAAGTTTTTTGTTTGATATGTGTTTCCTTGACCTGGTTTCTGTGAGCCAAGAAGAAATGTCGAAGTGCAGCGTCTTCATTTCCTGAGACTGGAAAACAAAATGACAGCAGCTAATTTCAGTGTACAGGATTCTTTCAGAGAGAGCAGCCTGGAGAGATTTACTCATTTTAAAAAAGATGAGTTCGAAAGTGACTGGGAGAAACTGGCTGAACGCAAGTTTGGTCGAGTCTATAAGGTGAAGGTTAAACTCTGGCGGGAAACGTGCGCTCTAAAGACAACGACCAACGATTACAGGTACAAGTACACACGAGAGAAATTATTGTTAAAACTGTGAGATTGTACGTAGTTGCTAGTTGTGAAAAAGCATAATTGTTGCATAACTATTCCATATTAGCTTTGTCTATGTACCTATAATGATTTTCCATTTTATGCCCCAGGAACATGATGCAGATGTCCAAATTTGGAAGACTGAAGTTCAATTATTTAATCTCCATTTATGGGATAAGCAAAGATCCACCTGGTTTATTGATGGAATATATGAGTAAGGGATCCCTGGACAACCTCCTCAGCAGCCATTTCTTAATGTGGCCCAAGAAGTTCCAAATGATCCACGAGATGACGATGGGCATGAATTTTCTGCACAGCATGAAACCACCCATCCTTCATTTGAACTTGAAACCAGCCAACATTCTTTTTGACGATCATCTGCACGTGAAGGTGAGTCAAATACTACTACCTCAAATGTTTCTGAATTAAGTTTGATTTTAAATGGCGTATATGAAAACATTAGAGCTTTAATTATTCTTTTAACCTCATAGTGTTGTTGGATTTTCTCGTTGAAGATTTCAGATTTTGGTCTTATTAAATGGGAGGAGTTTTCTGGAAAGACACAGTATATTGAGCACCTGACAGCTCGAGGGAACATAAACTATGTGCCTCCGGAGACCTTCACCCAGAGTCCTGAACCTCCTGGAACGAAGTATGATGTTTACAGGTGAGAGTTCATTACTTGAAGAACTTTACAGTATGTGCTTAAATTGACATTTTGACAGTGAGTTATGATATGCCATGAAATAAACATCTAAACATTCTCACTTTGCAGCATTTCTATTATTATGTGGGAAATTCTGACTCAGCAGCGTGCATATCAAGGTATATATTGTTTCTTATTTTGACACTTTCCACAGAGTTTTACACAAATTGTGATGTTGCATTCATGATCCAACCCAAGTGTTTTCAAGAAAAAACACACCTTTAGTATGTTTTAGTAGTGTTTTAGTATCCAAGTTTCTGTAATGTGATGTGGTCACTACCAAAACATGGGATGTTCTGTCAAAAATAAACTGAATTATAAGCTAAGATGTTATGACAGTTTTTGGTTCAAGGTATATTCAAACTAATAAATCCTCAACTTTGAAAATCTACAAAGAAAAATTAGATTTAAAATACAACAAATCTCATAAATGACACTTGAAATATTGTTAAAAAAAATGTAATTGTTATTGATTTAAATTAAAAAAAATATATATATATTTAAAATAAAAAACATATATTAATAATGTAGATGAAAGCTAAATCTTAATAGGTCAATATAATCCTTCTAATTAAATTATTATTACTGTGTTTTAGTAGTGACAAATTTGGGGAGAGGACAAATATTCCAACTTTCTGTAAATACAATATGAGAATTAACTGCACAATTACTAGAAAGGTGTATCTTGGATATTATAAAATTTGCATGCATACAAATTTTTGAAAAAATACAAAATACAAAAATTTTTTAAAAAATTCTAGAATTTTCAACTCTGACTTTGGACCAATTTTGTAGAATGACTCATATATACATATATTAATACATTTAAATTTAAAAAAAAAATTCAAGATAGCTTAATGCAGGTTAAATTTGCGAAATGAATTGCATATATACACTGCTGTTCAAAAGTTTGGGATCAGTAAGATTTTCAATGTTTTTTAGTCTCACATTCAATCTCATCAAAGTTGTTTTTATTTGATCAAAAATACAGAAAGTAATATTAGTGCAATTTAAAATAACTGATTTTAACAGTATGTTAATATACTTTAAAATAAAATTAATTTCTGTGATGCAAAGCTACATGTTCATCAGCCATTACTCCAGTTTCCATCAATGTTGGAAATATTTTTTTGGAACCTTTGATACTTTTTTCAGGATTCTTGATGAATAAAAAGTTAAAACAGCATTTATTCAAAATATAAATCTTTTCTAACAATATAAATATTTACTATCACTTTTTTGTTGTTGTTGTTTAAATCAATTTAACACATCCTTGCTGAATAAAAGTATTAATTGTTTTAAAAAAAGAAAGAAAAATTACTGACCACAAACTCTGGAACAGTAGTGTATATTGTTACAAAAAAAATCTATTTTAAATAAATGCTGTTCTTTTTAACTTTGTATTCATCAAAGAATCCTGAAAAAGAAGTATCACAGGTTCCAACTAAATGTTAAGCAGCACAACTGTTTTCAACATTGATAATAAATCAGCATATTAGAAAGATTTCTGAATGATCATGACACTGAAGACTTGAGTAATGATGCTGAAAATTCAGTTTTGCATCAGAGGAATAAATTCTATTTTAAATTACATTAAAATAGAAAACCACTATTTTAAATTGCAATAGTATTCACAATATTACTGTTTTTTTAATCAATGCAGCTTAGAAAAGACGTCTTTAAAAACATTAAAACAAGTTTTGTCCATTTAATTTTACTTTTTTAGTGTTGAAAAACAAACTTTTAAACTATATTTAAACACCCTGCATTTTTGCATTAGTGTTGACTGATAAGAAAAATCACAAATTGAATACAGAACAAAACAGCTCATATAATTTCTTTTGACTGCCTGAGGTTGCCGGTTGACATTTCTGAGCCATCTTCTACTCACTGTTTATTGAAGAAAATGAGTTTCAGACCCTTTTGTATAAAATTCATAGCGAGTTCCTTTTCCTCTCCGGTTGTTATGAGAGTGCTAGAAGCACAAGTGTTGTTTACAACTGCAATATTTGGAGTTTGTATAATACAAAAATAACATTCGAAGCAATTTGTTCTGTTCTCCTTGTCACAGGTCTGAATATGACAGAAATATTAATCAGAGTGTCATCTGGCAAAAGGCCTGGTGTAGAGAAGATCCCTGAAGACAAGCCCCCTGAGTGCGAAGACATGATTGGTATCATGCAGCAATCCTGGCATCAAGACTGCAGCCTGCGACCGGCTTTCTCTGGTAACAAACCTCATTTTTGTTCTTGTTTCTGTTTAATGAAGACTATAATAGTGCTTGATTATATACAGACAAAACGCATTCCAGAAGTCCCAGCAGACGTTTACTCAGTTGTCTTGCGCATCTGAAATAACAATGAGCGAAGAACCAACATTGTTGCATCTTTTATCAGCCTCCCAGTTCCTCTGTGACTGTTTCCTTCTCAGGTCACCTTCAGTAAAAGTTCTAATTAAATTATTTGATTTAGTGACTGCGATTATGAATTTTAATATTCACTGTTTGTGTTCGAGCATTAAAGTCGTTTAATAAGCTTCTGCTAATTCTACTGCAGTGTCATATTGTGAGTTGAATACAATTAATCTTGTACATCAGATTACTAAAAATGCAGTGTGATTAGTACCGTTATATCCCCTGCGCTTGATTTTATCTCATATTATACACTACCCGCTAAGTTGCTCCTCCATAAAAGCGGCTAAAAGCTGTCAATCATTGGCTGGCCGTTTGCATTTTTATCCAACTGATCACTCTTGTGTGAGAAGGCCTGAAAAAGAGCTCGAGCACAACTGCTCCCCAAAGTGACATTCAGCTGCATCATCTACATTTCTCTGCAGAGACCGTTCGGTTGACTGAAGTCCTTAGTGAAGTCCTAAAAATCCCAGACACGAATGCAAGGGGTGAGATAAGAAAGCGTCTGCCTGAACAGGTATGGACTTCTCCAGTGCATGTTTAGACCACAATACACTGTCAGCACATAAGGTGTTAGTTTGAGTCATACTCAATAATACTATTTTCTCCTCTGACTTTGGGAAGGAAACCTGCAGAATGATAAGGAATGAAATAAACATGGTATAATACACGTACACAAAACTGTTTACACTAAACAGGGTTTTTTTTTTCAGACTAAAGAGATCTTTTTTAAATGTCATAAACACTTGAAATTTTACCAGTCTGGTTTGGATTCACAGACCAAGAAAAATCAAATGCAGCTCAGCTTGGTCCAGTATTTGTATGTGTTAATCGGACTACAATTGATTGGCAATGCTGTGTGCTTGCTTGAGGATACACTAATTCACCCCCATGTCATCCAAGATGTTCATGTCTTGAAAGAAATTAAGGTTTTTGAGGAAAATATTCCATGATTTTTCTCCAATGGGGATTAATGGGTTGAAGGTCCAGATTGCAGTTTCAGTGCAGCTTCAAACGGCTCTACATGATCCCATCCGAGGAATAAGGGTCTTATCTAGCCAAATGATTGTCATTTTCTATTAAAAAAACAAAACAAATTAAGATACTATTTAACCACAAATGCTCTTCTTGCACTAACTTGACTTTACACGTTGCGCAATCACATTGAAAAGGTCACACGTGACGTAGACGGAAGTACCAACCAAGTGTTTACAAAGCGAACGTGCAAAGAAAGTCAAGTGCCCTTTACAAAAAAGGTAAAACAACAATGTCGGATGAGAAAATGAGATGGAGTTTTGTGTCCTACCCTACATTTTTGAACCGAATTACACAGACGAAGTACTAACCGCATGTGACCTTTCCTGCATTATTTACCTATCGGTTAGCCCCGCCCCCCTTAGTTACTGTAGCTCACTCGGACAAACAAACATAGTTACTAACTGTCTTACAATAGCAGCTGTCAGTGTCACTTTTTGAATTTTAGCCTGTGTAGTGTGTGTTTAGGCATAAAAAGATCTACAAAGTTACAAATCTCAAAGTCCACTCCAAAGGGAGATATTTTGTTTTTAAAAGAAACTACAGAACTACAACAAATGGCTCCTTTGGACTGCAGCGTTTGTTTTCCGCATGTTATGATGTCACAACGCGGTCCATTAGAATATCATTAAAATAAATCCCGCCTACGGAAATTCGAATGGTTGGGGGGTGAGTAGGGACGAGGTGGGGGATTAGCCTAACTTTAGCGATGCAGCGCGGAGAGCAGCTCTTGAGACATTTCGATGAGCTGCAGTGCGGCTGATATAAACACAAGCATTGACTAGAGTGGCCGCGTCAGAGCCGCAACACGCCGCAGACATGTGCAGTGTGTGGTAAGAGATTTATTCATTATACAGTGTGGATAGCTTCACTTATAATGCAAGTGTATTTTAAAATGCATAAACTTGCACTAAACTAGGCAAGGCTAATCAGTGATGATATTCTTTGATAATGTTAATGCTAGGCTGTTTTTAGCCTTATGCTGGAGCTGGTTTCGGGCACTGAAACTAAATATGTAAATAATTAAATAAATTATCCTCATGCAACTGATACTCAACTGTTATTGGCTCATCTGCGTTCGAGGGGAGGGGCTTACCGATAGGTCAATTACGTGATGTGTGAAGTCGTAGACACGTTGCAGAGCTAGTGGAAGATGCGCATTTGTGGTTAAAAAGAGTAAAATCTTAATTTTTTTAAGAAAGTTACTGATTGTTTGGCTTGATAAGACCCTTATTCTTTGGCTGGGTTCGTGTAGAGCCCTTTGAAGCTGCATTGAAACTGCTATATGCTGCTCCACTATATGGAGAACAATCCTGGAATGTTTTCCTCAAAAACCTTAATATCTTTTCGACTGAAGAAAGAAAGACATGAACATCTTGGATGACATGGGGGTGAGTAAACTATCAGGAAATGTTTATTCTGGAAGTGAACTAATCCTCTAATGAAGGCTATAATAGTGCTTGATTATAAGCACTTTAGTCTGACTAAAGTTGTGATTCAATTGCAGCTCAACTCTGTCCAGCATTTATATGATAATTGGACTTCAGCTGGCCTCAGGGGATGTTTACATGTCATCCTTTTCAACTAAAAATGAAAAACTTTATTCATTTTGTCCTTTCATTTACACGACAACAACATTTTTTGAGCCTGAAAAGGCAAACTTTTGAAAAGTGAAAACAATACTCTTATTGTCTCAGTGTAAACTATAAAAACAGTGATGGTGGACAAAATAATGCGCACAACACCCTTCATATTTGTACTACTTTTTGCTATCAGCAAATTGTGTTATTAGTCACACAACAGAAATAACACTCATTCAATTTTGCTTTCTCTCCATTAGCCAAAGAAAGCAGCTGACTCCTCAGGCAAGTATTTTGTCCAAGTCCTCACATTTAACCTCTTTTGTTCTGTCTGTCTACACTTTATATAAAACTGTCCTCCATCCAATTTTTTCCTCCTACAGACGACTCTAGCGTTCACTCTCTCCTTGTAAAGAAAGACTTTGTGAGCTTCAGGAAAAATCTGCGAAAAGAACACGTGTCTATGGTCTTTCGAGACAACAACTCTCTCCTCCATCACGCCGTGGCGAGCGGGGACACAGAAAGCGTGCAGATGGTCCTAAATCTGGGAGCCTCGGTGAACTGTCAGAGTGTAAAAGGCTACACCCCGCTCATTGTCGCAGTCCTGCACAAGTTTTACGAGATCTCCAGCTTGCTGACAGACTGTGGGGCTGACGTCAACCTCAGCGATGGCGACCAGTGGACCGCGCTGCATTTTGCCGCACAGGCTGGCGATGACAGATCCGTCCGCCTTTTGTTAGACAATAAGGCGAAAGCCGATGCCAAAGAGAAGGACGGGTGGACGCCTTTGCATCTAGCTGCACAGAACGGTTACGAGCACATTGTGAGAATCCTGCTCCGCCGTCTGGATGCCATGGACGAGCAAGAGCGGGAGTCAGGCCGTACGCCGCTTCACGTGGCTTGCATTTACGGTTACGTGAACATCGTCAACCTGTTGCTCAAAAACGGAGCTGATGTTAACAAACCAGATAACCTTCAATCCACTCCCCTACACTTGGCAGCAGACGAGGGGCATTTCAGAGTGGTCCGTTTGCTGGTTAATAATGGGGCTGATGTGAAAGCAGTCGACGTGCAAAGCTACAGTCCCCTACATTTTGCCGCTCTAAAGGGTTACACGGGTATCTGCAGACTCCTTTTGAGTAAAGGAGTCGACCCCGATATAAGAACTTATCAGAATTGGACAGCCATGCACCTGGCAGCCCTAAAAGGGCATCCAGAGACTGTCCTCATGTTGGAGGAGCACCATGGCTCAGTCAACATCCAAGGGAAAGATGGCTGGACTCCTCTGCACCTTGCCTGCCATCATGGGCAGGAGGAGGTGGTGACGGGGCTACTAACAGCAGGTGCCGACCCTAACCTGGCCGAGGATAGTGGCTGGACGCCCCTCCACTTAGCCTGTAACAGCAGCTGCTTCCCAAGCGTTCTGCAGCTGATATCTCATCAAGCCAATGTGAACGCCCAGAATAACAGCGAGTCGACGCCACTGCATTTAGCCGTCCAGCTCAGCAACATCCCCATCATCAAAGCCCTGCTGATGAATAATGCACAGCGGGATATGCAGGACTCGAAAGGATGTACCCCCTTAACCTTGGCTCAACGGTGCAACAATACAGAAGCCGTGGAGCTGCTGAACAGCTAGCACACCGGTGGAGATCCTGGCGGAGAGCGAGCCGTGTTTGGTGACAGATAACTCCACCATTAGAGAGAGTGCAGCATTGATTTCTGCTATTGATTTCCTTCCTTCTGCAAAGCCTGTTCTTATAAACACCCTTGCTGTTGTTTGTGATTTAGATTCCTAGAATTTAACGCCTTTGTCTGGGCTTGGTTAAGAGCTCAGGTGTGCTCTCAGAATGGAAGTGTTATGAATGAAGGATTTTATGACTGGAAGTCAACATATAGTCAGTTTATTTTTCTTAAATAATTCATCAGAGCATGTTATTCTTAAGAAGACAACTGTTTGTCTGTCACTTAAATGACTTTCTACAGTATGTCTGTTTAGTCACTAAGGTTGTACAGGATATTGAACAATGATAAAGGGTTAATTGACCCATAAATTAAAATTCTGTCATCATTTATTCATCCTCAAGTCATTCCAAAAAAACTGCATGACTTTATTTCTTCCATGGAACTTAAAAGAAGATATTTTGATGAATGTTGGTAACCAAATTGTTTGGGTGACCATTGACTTTCATTGACATTTCTCCACATATCTTCTTTTAAGTTCCACAAAAGAAAGAAAATCAATGTAGCAACATTAAGGTGTGTAAATGATGACAGATGTTTATATTTTGAGTGAACTTTTGCTTTAACAAATTAGATTTCAGACAGTTTTTTTTAGCACACTCACATTCAGTCTGCCTCCATTGTGGTGTGCAAATCTATCCAAACAATTTCTGATTTACTTTGAAAACCCATCATATTAGAGGACTACATTAAGTTGCGAATGCTAATTCATGCTGACAAAATTGCCTATTACAATTATGTTTTTATCCATGATTCAGCGCATTCACACTTGCATGAATTCCACTACTGCCAGACGTGCACATGTACAGTAGTGTCATGGTGAAAAAATCATAAGCATTCATGGCATTCAAATGGAACGTTACTTTCACAACCAAAAGCCAGAAAACCTGTTTGACAACATGCTTATCGCTTCCCAGCAGGCTTCCGCTCACGTTCGACTGCTTTGTCCTAAGCACAAAGGGCAAAAAAAAAAAAACCCTATTCACCTTATTCTTCATTGCGGAAGTAAACCTATGGGCGAGACTTACGGTTTGTAACCGCTATAGGGAAATAACGAAAAGAATAACAACATCCAGTAAATATGGTAAAACTGTTTGCATCACAAACCAGTCTGTTCATAATTAAGATAAAACGTTAAAATATTACGGTAAGACACACCAATTTGCAATATGCAGTACAGCTAAAAACAGCAGGACGCAGATGAGACCGGACGCAACACCCATAAAATTTACAAATGGCCAAACCCACTCTTAAAATAAAGTGGATATAAAATGAATACAATCGAAGAACCGAGTGGATCCATTCTATGTCATTAATACAGTTGTGTATATGTATTTCATAACTGAACTGTTAGTATTAGTTAGTCATCATTACATAATTCATATTTATCAGGTGTAAACTTATGACTGAAATGCACGGGTTTTGTATTTCCTAAACTGTATGGTACATTAGACGTGACAGCATATGATAAAGCTTGAAATACAATGTTCATATCAGTAATTTCACATACTCTCCTGTGCAATAGAGAAAGTTGTAATGAGGGTTCAGAGCTTTTAAAACAAAATATCGAAATCACTTTTTTAGGTTCTGGCTCGCGTTTCTCAAGTGAATACGTTAATAAAACATCAACGCCTTGTGAATGAATCCGAACACATTATCACAGACTGTGGTTTGCTCTGCAGCCGCTTCACTGTAAAGTACATGACACTTTAAATATCTCATTAAAGTCTGGATAATAACAAAAGCGTCCACAACACAATGCAATCCTCATTCATATGCAGTAATATGAAATTAAACAGTCTTTTATGTAATACGATGTTTCTTGAGTGTTTTCTCATTACGTGAGATTGGGAAGTTTGAAAAATGTATGTATAAGATCATTTCCTGTCAGGTAAGAAAAATAATTGTGTGTTCATGTTTACACAGTAAAACAAAGGGGCTTTTTACACTTATTGGACATCCACAATTTAATGTAATTAAATAGTCTGTAGTGCTTACATCCTGAGTGGAATTTGTGAGGGAACACTTTTCTTTAAAGCTTCAAAACATTCATAATACCAAAGCTTCAAATATTCCCCATGGACTGTTGTTAATGCACCAAAGAGCACCATATATTCGGATTAGGTTTAAATCTCCACAGCAAATTTGATAAAAATGAATCTATACACAAGAGTGCACATCCAAAGAAATGTGCTGAAAAAACAGTACCATTTCTGAGAGATGACTGCTAGTGAAGTATGACCAGTTATTGCTCTGTCAGAATTTCATTACTTTTGGTCCTTTAGGCAAACACATAGATAGCTGTACTAATGAGTGGTTGATTAAGTTCTACCCAGCATGCACTGAACCCTCTTCCAGAGAATGACACCATGATTTCACTGTCAACACATTAGCTGTTGCAATAATAGACTGTTAAAATGAGTTTGTTTACATAATTGCTATAGTGAGAGGACACCTGTTTAATGTCACAAAGAATGCTATTTTCCATCCCATGAATTATGTGAGGCCCTATGATTTCCGCGATGAGGCAAATGCGGATGGAATTGCGGAATCCAGTCATAAAAATGGAACTGTATAACGCGGAATGTCATGGAATTTTGGATGAACACATCAGAAGTAGGTCAGTACACTTAAATCGCGATGTGAACTAGTGTCTGTGAATATTAAGCCGCAAAAATACTATTTAAATATGAATCCTGCATGTTCTGCATGACTATGTGAATGAATATGGCGCTGACGTACGGTTTCGGTTAAACCGAACTTTTATTTTGAACGGGTTGCTGTGAAGACCTGTACGTTTCTGTTTGTATATGATATGACGATAGTTTTGAAAGGAAACAATAAAATGCTCATGAAGTGACTCTCAGAGCAGTTCTAGAGATGATGTTATGTATTCATGAACTCAAACAAGTCTGAAAACACTACGAGCCAGAATATGAAAAGAAAATCAAATCTGAGGAAAAATAAAACAGATGTTATAGGGACCTAATTATCCTAGCTTTTAGATCATTTATGTTCTACTACTAAAAGTTGGCAAATTAGCATTTAGATATTACACTAACCAAAATTATAAATGCAACACTTTTGTTTTTGCCCCCATTTTTCATGAGCTGAAAAGATCTAAGACTTTTTCTATGTACACAAAAAGCCTGTTTTTCTCTAATATTGTTCACAAATCTGTCTAAATCTGTGTTAGTGAGCATTTCTCCTTTGCCAAGATAATCCATCCACCTCACAGGTGTGGCATACCAAGATGCTGATTAGACAGCATGATTATTGCACAGGTGTGCCTCAGGCTATTTCAAATGTAAAGTTTATTCTGATTAAAAATACTGAAGACTCATCCTGCACTACACAGATTTTTGTCCAATCAAATGCTTTCTAAAATCCCCATCACCTTTTAGGTTTTAAAATGTAGCACTCACCTGAAGAAGACGAATGCCACGTATATTAAAATGTCACCTACCCCATACTTTGGAAAACATAATCATGGCAATTAAAACAGAGCTATTAGAAACGAAAGTGTATTAATTTAATAGGCATGAACTAAATATGTCAAACTCATGAACTACAAACAGTATTTAAAAATGATAAGCTTACTCCAGACTTGTTGAAAGGAATCATCTGACAGGGTAATATAGGCATGAAATTAGTACTGTATTTATTATTTTATGAACACATCGTTAAATTCAATGCCAAAGGAATATATATCTACTTGTTTCATATTTTATTAAAGATCCTTTTTGTTGCCAGGAATCTTTAGATGCTGCTCAGAACATTTTAATAGATCCCAAGAGTCTCAAAAGTAGTCTTTTGCTTCTACCTAAGACCATCTGTCATTCAAAAAAACCTCTGCAGCACCTTTTTAGGAGCGTGTTGGCAACCAAACGAGCTGATGCAGCATTCAGTCCCAAATGTTGTGGTAATTTGATATAATGTTTTACAGATTTATTCACCGTGTCGATTGACACTGGCTTTGTGAAGAGAATTGTGCAAGACAAATGCAAGAACTGCTGGATATGATTCAGGATTCTTTAGAGATGTGCAAATAGTCAAATTTTGTTGACTAATTTAACACTGAAACATGATAGAATGAGGTTAATGTGATTTATTTTGGACAAAACCTAGGCGTCTGCATTCTGACCAGTGATATTCATCTTCATCAAGCTTCTTGATAACATTGTTCCTATCTCATCTGGCACACGACGGCATGCTCTCGCTCTATTTTCACCTGAACTCAGGAAATTCTCAGTGTGTCATTGTGATATTAACATAGATGCCTTCTCAAACTGAAGCTTGACAGGACTCCAGTACAAAACCTTCATCGCTCGGTCTTTTTTCGTCTTGGTTAAACTTCACACAATTGTCACTTCCTGATGTAAAAAACACCATTGAGTTTCCACAAACAATTGGCCTTCGCTGATCTGGGTCACAAGCTGCACAAAATGGAAATGAGTCTTTTCATTCACTTTACTCCACTTGTTTTATATCGATTCAATAAATAGCTGTAACTCACTCTGAACTGATTTACTCATATCTGTCTGGGTGTATGAAAAAAATGACTTTCTTGATGGCTAAATTCCTCAGAATCTAAAAACTCTTCCACTCAGGTCTGTCCATGAGCTGCACATATTTGCCAAAATCGAATCATTGCTTTTGACATTCATTGCATCCAGAGGGCTGGCTTACTGTCAGAAGTGTCATGCCCATCTAAATGTACTCTGGTTGATGTGTATTTGGAATGCAACTTTAAAAAAAACGTCAAAAAACAAACGTTGTGTCATAAATCACTTGTTTACAATTCACATTTGCTTTAAACTGAACATTTTGTCCTATCCTCATTCTGCTTGAAACATATTCTTTTGTGGAACATAATCAATTTAGACACAACAGAAATGCTTTGTTCTTTGACTTTCAGGTGTTATTTTTAGTGTATAGGCAGAACTTTTTTAGCATATAACATAATTTTAGTTGTTTTGACCCAGAACAGGTGGACATGGACTTTTATCTACTTAAGAACCATGTTGATTGTTTTCCCTCAGAATTAGGAGATTTGTTCAGACATACAGTGACATCGTTCGCAAGCTGTTTTGTTGACATCTTCTCACAGTTGACTGGAGGATTACATGAGAGACGAGACACTTCTATAAGTTGTACTGTTTGTTTCTGTATACACTTGGATGTTCATACATGTTTTTTCATGCTGTAACTAGTACTAGTAGTAGTACTTAGTAGTGAGACAGCTACAGCGATTTGTCATGCAACATAAAGAGCATCAAAACCACATTTATTGTTAATTTATTGTTTGTATCTCATAATAACATTAATAGCATTTAAAAGCAGAAACCCTATAGGCCAGTAGTGGGATATATGGAAGCCAGTTTCCGCCACTGAATAAAAAAAAAAGGTTGTGAGATATATGCTGTGTCCCAGTTCGCCTGCTTATACTATGTCCTAAAAGTATGTATTCTTTTTGTGAAGAAAAAGTACATACTTTTGAGTATGTAGCAGAATAGAAGAGCAAGCTGTGGGACATACTACTTCATCATAGCTGTGTCTTTAACAGACGCTCTGTTGCTTAGTTACACTCTTAAAAATAAAGGTGTTTCACGATGCCATAGAGGAACCTTTTTTCTTTAAATGGTTCCATAAAGAACCTTTAACATCTGAGGAACCTTTCTGTTTCACAAAGTTTCTTTGTGGTGAAAGAAGATTCTTCAGATTATAAAAAGGTAAGAAAGAGATGGTTCTTTAAAGACCCTTTGACTAAATGGTTCTTTGTGGAACCAAAAATGGTTCTTCTATGGCATCGCTGTGAAGAACCTTTTAAAGCACCTTTATTTTTAAGAGTGTATGTGCATCCTGTCACTGTTTAAACTGCTCTGTCAATCATCTTGTCACAGTTAACATAATCCACATTTTGTTTCGTTTGATTTCCTACCGTATTGGAGAGAAATTAAGAGGTATGTTGATCGGCCAGTTGTGAGTCTTTCATGCCAAGAACTTTGCTCGTGTTTGCATAATGATGCATTTAAATGTTAATGACCAAACGTTTCATTAGAAAAGTTTACAAAGTTGCTGCCGATGAAATGACATGGATAACATTAAATAAATATTATCAGACATTGATTATTTATCACTTAAACCCCTTTCTCTACCTGTCCATCGGTCGTGCATATGCCATGTTTGTTGTTTTTTAACAACTTTATGGGTGTTTGTAGTTCTAATCGAATCCTCGTCCACCGCGCAATGTGTTGTGGGCAATATTAGCCTTTGGAGTGTGCATCAATCTGCACTTCGAATTCCATCTGTGAAGAAGTAGACCATCCAGGAATCTTTGACATACTTTTAAACATACTACGATTTGGGAAATATTTGAGAAATAAAGATTTGTCCCAAATCGCATACTCATGCACTATTCTATAACGGTTTGTAGTATAAAATAAAAAAATTCCAAAAATAAAAAGTGCACTTTAAATACCCGGATTATGCACTTATATAACTGTAAAAAGGAAGTGTGGAATGTTGAACACTTCATGCACTCAACTGTCGCAGCTATAATTATGTAGCGAAGGGGGAGGGGCTATCAGACTTTTAGGCTTATGAATGACAAAGTATCTTACATAATTAATACACTACATGGTTTAGTATATAGTGTATAAGTGCATAGTGTATAGTGCATCATTTGGGACGCAGTTTAATTATATTTTCGAATACTATTTAGAACGGATAATATGCGAGTTGGGACGCAGTAAATAAACTCGCAATTTCAAGTTATAAACATGATGTGTAGTGTGAGAGGCAGGCCACGTTCACACAGCAGCAGAATACGGTTGTCAGTACCATACTTGAGTCCTTAATACGGTCACACACAGTACAGTTATTCACAACCGTGTGATATGACAACCGTGTGTTGTGACAACCGTATGCTATAACCGAACTCACTCCCGTAAATTTTTCAGAACTCAAAACCGCATTCTTGGAAAACGCGCTGTGTGCACAGAACAGGACTGGACAACTAGTTGTCTGTCACGTCATACAGTGCGAGAGAGCCGATCTGCCGCGCAAACGCGCATCTACCGTGTGCTGCGTACTTTAATGTGCTGTTTCGGTAAGTTACAGTGACGGAGAAATGAGCTGTGTGTCATCTTAAAGTTTTACATCCAGTCTCCGCCAGAGCCGCTCCCTCTCGTCAGTTTTGCATTTTTCGTAGTGATGGGTCGTTCTTGAACGTTTCGTTCATTTTGAACGAATCTTTAATGTGACTCGGCACGAACGAGTCGTCTCGGGGAGTGATTCGTTCAGTCGCGCATGCGCAACATCCTATTAGGT
>JAHKKF010537979.1:0-14015 GCA_019740295.1 Labeo calbasu
GTTGTGCATTTTTTTCTTCCACACCTTTTCCTTCCACTCAACTTTCTGTTAACATGCTTTGATACAGCACTCTGTGAACAGCCAGCTTCTTTGGCAATAAATGTTTGTGTCTTACCCTCCTTGTGAAGGGTGTCAATGATTGTCTTCTGGACACCTGTCAGATCAGCAGTCTTTCTTATGATTGTGTAGCCTAGTGAACCAAACTGAGAGACCGTTTTGAAGGCTCAGGAAACCTTTGCAGATGTTTTGAGTTGATTAGCTGATTGGCATGCCACCATATTCTAATTTGTTGAGATTGGTGGGTTTTTGTTAAATGAGAGCCAAAATCATCACAATTAAAAGAACCAAACACACAATTTGAGTTTCACAATTTGAGTTGAATTACTGAAATAAATGAACTTTTCCACGACATTCTAATTTATTGAGATGCACCTATATATATATATATATATATATATATATATAGAACCATGTCCATCTTGACAAGCACAAAGAAAGTCTTTAAAGGTCTTTAAAGTTACAGTTCCTGTTTCACAATACATGGCTTCCTCATATCTGTATTATTGATAGTCTAAAATAAGAAAGGTCATTAAGTCATTATTCAGTCATGTTTGCTTTCCCAAATGTTAGAACTGTTTGTTCTTGTAGTGTGAAGGCTGAATCATCCCAGGCATGGAAATTCCAGATGCCTGCACACATAGCCAACTCCTGCAACCAGTGTGTGTGTACGATAGTCTTACCACTTTCACTTTCACTATACTTAGGTAAAATAATTTTTACCTTAGGTCTTTTACAGACATAAGTTTAAGTGCACAATTACATCAGACACAACAGCATTAAACAACAGGATGGATGCAAGCTTGAAATATATATATATATATATATATATATATATATAGACAATAAAAACATTTTAAAATAAAACATTTCATGTGTTTAACTTTTGTTTAACTTTTAAGAATTTAAGAACTAATTAACCATTTTTGCTTTGAATTCTAAAGGAGTCATTAGTGAGTAATCAAAATGTACCAAATTAAATAAAATTAGCCCTTTTTATTTTAGGAGTTTAATAATTACTGTATATGTGTGATTTTATTTTTATGTTTTTTATGTTTTTCTTATGAAAACCAATTAAGGACCTGCAGATATGCAAATTAACCTGTGCTGTAATCGCAATATACAATTAACCATTTTTAAGTTTCCGCTGAAATCGTGTTTTTTTTTTTTTTTTTTTTTTTGTACTTCCTCTGTTCAAGTGGATAACGTCAAAGTCAAAACCACATATATACATAATTTTAACTAATGTCAGAACTGTTTGTCGATCAGTGTAAAGACAGTGTTCATGATGTGCTTGAATGACCAGCTGGAGGCGCTCCAACATAAACATTGAGTGACGTGAAGAAACATACATTGCTATATACAAATGCAATGTCATTGTTTACTTAGATTCTAAAAACATATTGGATAGACTTTTATCTCACGATTTCAGGTTATCGTGTGACCCTACCAACCCATCTACAATCTACAACTACAGTAAAACAGAAGAAAGCGAGACATAAAGCGAGATGAAGGGATACATTGTCACTTCAGTGAAGTAAGCATCGATTTATATAAACTTCTATCATGACTGAGTCTGAGAGGATCAGATAGATAAAGATCCTCTAAAAATTTAGTTGATATTTTCTGAGCAGAAATGCATTTTAAGCAATATTCTCGATAAAGATTGAGGCTTATAACTTTTATTTTATTCCTCTAATGTAAATCAAATTAATGTAACATTAAAGATTGTATTTTGATATAATAAATGCAGCTTTATTTCATGGCCAGTCGAAACAAAATTTTCTAACAAAGGCAAATAAATACAATGTGCTTGAGTGACCAGCTGGAGGCGCTCCAACATAAACAGTGAGTGACGTTACGAAAACAGACACACAATGACGAATGAACGAGTTAGTTTCTTTATTCAGACACTAGAGCGTGTTACATAGACTACATTATGCTAAACCGCATATCATAAATGCAGATTTAATAAAGATAATTGCTTAGATGTAAAAGAAAGATAGAGACAAATGGTTTTCTGCTAAATTGAATCAAGCAATTTTACAGTAAAAATGATTTTATTCAGTTTCTGTTGGTCTTCTTTTCAGTACTTTTTGGGAAGGCCTTTCGGTCTGTAGCGGTTGGGGTCACCACCATTACGCCCCCAGCGATTTGCTTCTTGGTCAGCAGCAGCATCAGAATTACCGTGGCGAGAGAGTCCCTGCACAAACTCTCTTCCATCACTGCACACATCAGAACAAGATATACTGGTGATTTCTTGTGATTTTAATGCACTTAAAATATATATTACAATCCCAATATCATTTAAACATCCATTTCAATAGCAGATTGAGCTGCTGTTGCATTATAAAATGTGAAGGAGTAATCATTCTTGCGCAGTTTAGATGAGAAATAAAATCATGTTCAATCTCCCAGAGGTGACATACCTTATTACTTCGGCTGCCCATTTGCCTCCGGGGCCCCTTTTTGCAGCATCATAGTTCCCGCGTGCATGGAAATACTTGTCTGAGTTTTTCCAGTTGGCATCCCTCATATCCAGGTAAGCACGCCTCATGTCATTTGCACCTGCAAAACACAGTGAAAGTGGTTCAAATCTGCATATAAATTGATTTCAGTGCATGACTTCAAAGTAAATGCACATAAAAAGGAAATATTAGTGACCTCTAATGGCTTGTCCTGGAAAGCGGTACCATTGCGCCTGGGTCTCAACCAGCAAAACCAGCACCAGCACAGCAAGAATAAGCTTCATTATTACAGAGCTGAACACATACAAATATACAAGTTAGCAAATGACAATATTAACCATGCCACAAATAGTAAAAGTTTAAAATCTCAATAAGTAAAGTTTGACCTCTCTGCAGATGAGAGTGCAGCTAGATTAACCAACTATAACCTAGCATGAAGATAGAGGTTAGTTTACTCAGTGTCTTACCTCTCAGATACACTCAGTTCAGATACATCAGGTCTTCACCTAGCTAGAGACATTTTATAAGGCCCGGATTGGGCTGGACATGGATTTTCCCAACCGTGATGTGCCCGATTGCTTTAGGAAAAGAACTTGTCCCATGTTGCATAACCGCTTCTGGGAAACTAACATTTGTGAAGCATGACTGTTTATGTTTTTTATAACAGTGTGTCAAACTAAACTAAAACCATAAAAAAACTTAATTAAAATAAACATTAACTGAAATAAAATGTGTTTTATTTAAGCTAGTTTAACTGTAGTATTAAAATAACTAAATCTAAACAAATAAATGACTAAATAATATTAATAAAATTTTAACTAAAAATAAAAGCGAAAAAAGAAAATCTAAAAATAAAATCCAATTAAATTTTTTTTTTACAAAAACTATAAAACCATATCAGTGATACTAACAAAATGAACAAAACAAAATGAAGCTTTAACCAATAATAATTAAACACTCAAATAAAAATGTAGTATGGCAGAATTTAATTTAATTAATTTTGTGGTGTAACATCCTAGAATTTTTATCTTACAAAAAAGTACATATTTTAAAGGAGAAGTCCACTTCCAAAACTAAGATTCACTTATAATGTACTCACCCCAATGTCATCCAAGAAGTCCATGTCTTTCTTTCTTCAGTCGAAAAGAAATTATGATTTTCGAGGAAAACATTTCAGCATTTTTCTTCATATAATGGACTGATATGATGCCCCGATTTTGAACTTCCAAAATGCAGTTTATGAGGCTTCAAATGCGGTTGTAAACAATTCCAGCCGAGAAAGAAGGGTCTTATCCAGCGTAACGATCGGTCATTTTCATAAAAATAATACAGTTTATATATTTTTAATGTCAAACACTCGTCTCACTCTGCCTAAACAGTTTTTTTTCAGTTCATGACATTTAGGGTATGTCGAAAAACTCCCATCTCATGTTCTCCCTCCCTCCCTCGCTGTTTTACCTATTTTGTTAAGAGTGTTTGATCTTCTTTGCATGTTTACTTTGCAAAGACTGTGTCGGTATTTCTGCAGCGATGTAGGATGATTTTTGAATGAGTTTTGAAGTTGAGGGAGAAAATACGATTGTTTGAAAATATGAGTTTTTTGACATACCCTAACTGTCTTGAGCCAGAATACACAGAGTTCAATGAGAGCAAGGCAAGATGAGCGTTTGAGAATAAAAAGTATTTCAATTGTATTTTTTTTTTTAATGAAAATAACCAATCGTTTCGCTAGATAAGACCCTTTTTCCTCGGCTGGGATCGTTTACAACTGCATTGGGATCGTTTGAAGAGCATTTAAACTGCATTTTGGAAGTTCAAAATCGAGGCACCATAGCAGTCCATTATATGAAGAAAAAATGCTGAAATGTTTTCCTCAAAAAACATAATTTCTTTACAACTGAAGAAAGAAAGACATGAACATCTTGGATGACAATGGGGTGAATATATTATTTGTGAATCTTCGTTTTGGAAGTGGACTTCTCCTTTAATTACAAAATTGGTGCATTTTATAAATTAGTGCATCACTAATATATATAGATATATCCACATTTTTCTTCTATTATAGGGAAATTACTAGAAGAATTACACCGTGCAGTAAATGGTAAAACTGTTTGATTAAAATAACATTAAACATTAAAATAACATAGCAAAACGATCTATTTGCTATATTATTGCAGTATCTATTGCAATATTAAGCAGCAAATAAGCTGTTTTGTACAGCTAAAAATAGCTGGAGGCTGATGAGACCAGAAGCCAGGCCCATTAAAATTCACAAATGACCACGCCCACTTTTACAGACGAAAAAAGGAGATAAAACGATTAGTTCAGGTCCTCGATTCTGATTGGTCAACTGCTGTGTTTTATTCACGATATGACCGCTTCACCCAACAGTTCTGTGTATCACTGCACAGCACCCTTATATACATATATATAAAATAAACAGTCAATAATATAGCGTCAAAAGTGTACCGTGTATTATGTATTTAGGCAAAATTAACTGTTTGTTATTTATTTTATGAAGTATAAGTGACCCCTGCTGGCGACATGTTGCATCTTCCATCTTTAATTTTGAGACCACGCCCTTCCCCCATCAGTCAGAGAAACTCTTTTCACGCAGAGATAATACTGATGTGTGTGTGCGCGTCTGTGTGGAAGCCCACAGTTTCCGAAGTTCCGAATATTACTGTGTTTATTAGTTTTTTTTATTTTAGGTATGATTCTGTGTTTTAAACGGAAAAACAGAAAATATCATATGGTGTTAAAAAAAAATAAATGACACAACGGATAAGAAGAGTTCCTATTTTCTGTCTTTATTTGAGCTCCAAAAGAGGATGAGGCATGTTACGTCCGTTTACTGTTGCTGGCAGAAATTATTTTTTAGCGGAAGGACAGCATTTTTAGTATAGGCCTATCTCGTGTCAGAATAGGAGATGGACTAAAAATGACCTCCCAAAATTACTGACACATTTTGGAAGATAAATTCTTCAAACAATGGTACAAGAGGATGTGATGCTGGTCCTTCAAGAGTCACTCTCAACTTATCTGTCCATAAAGCTAATAAAGAAATCAGTCTTCATGTATTTTATTCCCCTCTTCATGTGATTCTTATTAAGTGAGGGTCATTTTTTAGGATGTTTCACCCAAGCAAAGTCTCTAAAAACCCGACACGTTGCACTTCTGTAGACTCCAGTTAGGTTGCAGTTCTGGAAAACGGTAGCGCTAGAGACTAAATGGTTCCTTATGGTTTCACACCTAATTCTTCACCTTAATTTTTAACTGTTTTGCAGTTAAAATGCGTCTTTACTTCTCCAACTGTTTTTTTTCCTGATCCTGCTGACCCAGTGAGCATTTCGCTGTCCAGTGGTCATGTCTAAATTTTGCAAATTCTAGTATTGCATTAGTATTGCATCCTTCTCATGGGCATTTACTAATTTTTGACTTTTCAGTCGGAGCTTAATCTCTTTTATTGGCTCATTTTATCTGTAAAAGAAAACCTGCTTATGCACACTTGAATATAAGCAGTTTTTCACTTCCAGCCTTCATGGATAATTACATATCAGTTATAAATGATTAAATACAAAATGATTAGTAGATATTTAGATGGATGTGGTTTGGACTTGGTAAAATGTGCTTGGAAAAAATATGATAAGAATATCAACTTGCCTAATAATTATGCATGCATTACATATAAAATCAAGCATTGGTATGCAGTGCCTTGCGAAAGTATTAACACCCCTTCATTTTTCCTTATGTTAAACTGCTTTAAATTACTTTTTTCCTGCATCAGTTTACACTCCATACACTATAATGACAAAGCAAAAAACAGATTTGTGACAACTTTGCAAATTTATTAAAAATAAAACACTGAAACAAGTGCATTGCAAAAGTATTCATACTCTTAACTCAATACTTAGTGGAAGAACCTACAGCCTCAAGTCTTTTTGGGTATGCATTATATGGCATTCTTCTCCTCACCTCTTTATCTCTCAAGCTTTGTCAGCTTGGATGAGGGCTGGCAGACATTTTCAGGTTTCTTCAGAATGTTTGATTGTGTTCAAGCACAAGCTGTGGCTGGGCTACTCAAGGACGTTCACAGAGTTGTCTATAAGCCACTCTTTCTGTGTGCTTAGGGTCATTGTCCTCTTCTGCCCAGTCTGAGGTTTTGAATGCTCTGGACTGGGTTTTCATTAAGGCTATCTCAATATTTTGGTGCACTGACCATCAGTGACCATCAGCTTCTTGGTCACCAGTATAACCAAGGCCCTTCTCCATCAACTGCTCAGTTTGGCCAGGAGGTAAGCTCTAGGAAGAGTCCTAGTTGTTCCAAGTATCTTCCATTATGAATAATGGAGGCTACATGCTTCTGTGAACCTTCAATGCAGCAGAATTTTTCTGAACTCTTCCCCTGATCGGTGCCTTGACGCAAGCCTGTTTCTGAGCTCTACAGGCGGTTTTGCTCTGATATGCATTTTCAGCTGTTTTCACCTTTTCTGAGAGTTGTGTGCCTTTCCAAATCATATTCATTCAAATGAATGTGCCACAGTTTAACTCCACTCAAAGTGTAGAAACATCTACACGCGATATGAGTGCTCCTAAGCTAAACTTCAAGTGTCAAACCAGTTTTGTGCTTAGTCATTGTGGTGTAAGGAGTGTAGATTGATGTGGAAATAAAAGAAATTTAAAGCAGTTTATCATAAGGCTGCAACAGAACAAAACAAAAAAATAAGGGGGTGTGAATACTTTTGCAAGGCACTGTATATGTATTTACTTTTTTTACATTGTAAATATATAAATTATTGTAAATCAACTAAATATTCACACATATTTCAAGTGTGTACAAATAATTTCAGTTTCATACGGTTTTCACTTCCAGCTCTAATAGACACTAAATCATCATAATAAAGGTCATTCCAGGACAAGGAAATTCCAGATGTCTGCACATATTGACACCAGAAGCACGTAAGCCAGTCTGTGTGTGCGTCAAGAATTTTGTAAAGCTCAAACGTTATTTTCAAAGATGACACAACAAACAGTGATTGCAAAAGCACTGACATCTGGATTATACCTGGCTGATAATGTCACACCTGGAAGTGGGTTATGACCGGAGAAGATTGTTTTATCAGACAGTAAATCAATAAATAGCTGTAAATTTAGACTTTTGCACTCTTAAGCACACAACAACTGTTTAGTTTCCAGTTACAAAAACAGGAAATAAAATGGGAATATTGCACGAAAGGGTTCTTCCCAAACAAGAACTGTCATGCGGGAAAAAAAAGAAGAAAGATTGTTTGATGAAAGGTCAAAAGAACAGCATTTGTGTGAATTAAAACATCTTTTCTAACATTATAAATGTCTTTACTGTCACTTTTGGTCATTTTATTGCATCCTTGCTGTATACAAATATTAATTTCTTTCACACACACACACACACACATATATATGTATGTATATATACAAGCCTAATACATAATCCCTTATATTTCTTTTATGTATATTACATAGTCAGTGTAACAAAGCAGTACTCATGATGACAATGCAATTTTTCAGCATACCAAAACGTGTAGGTTTATTTGAAAGAACTAGGTTCATCTTGACAAGCACAAAGACAGGTATTTTGTATTAAAATATTTCCTGTTTCACCACATAGTAACACTGACTTCCTCGTATCTATTTAGTTGACAGTCTAAAAAGATTATATAGTCATTATTCAGTCTTGTTTAGTCTTGCACTTCATGTTTCTAGGCTTCTTGGTCACTGTGGGAT
Organism: Labeo calbasu; assembly: GCA_019740295.1. Lineage (NCBI taxonomy): Eukaryota > Metazoa > Chordata > Actinopteri > Cypriniformes > Cyprinidae > Labeo > Labeo calbasu. The sequence continues at coordinate 8,289 of JAHKKF010537979.1, forward strand.
CATCATGTGATGAGCTTCTAGATGAATAAACACTAACAAGTTCAAATCATAAATTAACAATTAGATCTATGGTAACAATCACTTGCAACAATTGATCTGTTAGATTAACATAGGAAGAATGCAATGAACGGAGACATCATAAACGTTTTTTCTACACATGAGCTAGATGTTTGGTGCATCTGCACTTGCGGTTAATCTCACAGGTGTGCGGCTCAAACTGAAGGCAAATTTGTGTCAGTTCTGGTCTGCAGAACACACTCAGTGTGTCTACATGCTATAAATGCATTTTCACAGTTTAAATATGTAATTCTTAATACTTCCCATACTCTATTGTCGTTTACAAGGATAATCTATTATTCTCATCTTTGATATAAATGACAGTTAATAAAAAAAGGAAGTGTGAATACTGATATAGTTGGAATATACAACACCTGCTTCTTGGGAAAAGAGAAGTGGGCTGATTTCATTTCCTTCTCAGACAGTTTTGTTGTTTTGAGGTGATAATTAAAGATACTAAACACCTGATCTGGCTGAAATATTAACTCTTCACCACCGGTTGTTACAGCAAGACATTTAAATAGGAGTTGAAGTCTCTTCAACAGGCTGATGATACATTTTTACTATATTACAATATAACTGATTCAGTAAAACAAAATTTGATCAGTCTGTGGGTGTTTCCGACTATATATATATATATAGTCATGTCTGACTCTTAACCGGAAGGATGCTTTGCATTTCTGGTCTCCAGTGTTTCTAGTCAAATTAGCGTATATTCCGATCTGATAATCTAACGTTAAACCTATTAAAATATTCTTAAAAAGCACGTGACTCCATAGCGCCATCACTTTGCAATGTAACAATGACCGTCATTTGTCAGTGCCTCACTCCTCAAAGTTTAATGAGTGTGTAGATGACACGAAGCTGCCACGTTTAGTACATTAAAAATAGATAGGCACTATTTGAATGGGTACCGGAACAGAAGAGCATCCAATCGGAAGTTAGAATTCGTAATGGCGGCACTCATCGTTTACTCAGGAAAAAGGTCTATAGCCTCCCAAAGGTACATTTTTTTGATAATTATTGACCTAGATTTCAGAGAACTGAACTGCAGTGCTTTTTTACGTCTTCTCGATTATTTAACAAACGATTTGATTGACAGCAGTAGTCCTAGAGGCAAAGTTATCCAGAATGATAAGTTCTATCATATGATATGAAAATTGCATGTATGTGCAACAAACCGTGCAATGTACAATCGCTTATGGCCTTGAAAAATGTGATTTCGCAAACTGGCTCACTGACTTTCATTCTGATTGGCCTCCGTTAACCTCATCTAATAGGTGCTCAAACTTCATCGGTCAGTGGCGCCCATGTTTTTTTTGAGATACACAAATGTCCTTATAGAAACCTGTGGCACTTTTGACCAAGGCCGTGCACACACCTATTTTTATGTTGATAGGACAAATGGTTGAGTAGTTATAGCAATATTTAAGTTTTTTACCTCATACCAATATTTGCAATGTTTTTCCCTGTGACCTCAGATGTGTTCTGAGTTTGGTGAAGATATTGCATTCCTTTCAGGAGTTATAGGTATTTTACTAAAAGTGGCTCCGCCCCTGTCAAACGTTTTGGCATCCCTTCGCGACGGAGAGTAGAACGTTAAATTTTTTTTTTTGATAATTATTGATATTCACTCTCCACAGAATCTTTCTGCCCTGTTTTGGTTCCGATCGTGCGAAAAACCTAAAGTTCGCAAAGGTAGGTTTTTCGAAAATTCAAAATACCTGAAATATTTCAGCGTGAGCCAAGGATACCAACGACATAAGACACTTGAGCCTGCAGCGGGCGTTTAGGAGTTATAGGCATTTTTGTACGTTTGATCACTGTAGCACCCCCATCAGGCCGATTGGGGCCCTGGTGACGTTGTAGGCCAGGGGCGCCCAACCTTGTTCCTGGATATCTACTTTCCTGCAGTTTAGTTCCAACCCTAATCAAACATACCTGTCTGTAAGTATCAAGTGCTCCTTGAAATCCTAATTAGCTGGTTTAGGTGTGTTTGGTCAGGGTTGGAGCTGAAATCTGCAGGGGTCGATCTCCAGGACCAGGGTTGAGTACCCCTGTTGTAGGCGGTGTAAGTACTATCGTCCCTGTAAGTCTCTACGACTTATGGTTTTGGTCTGCACAATCAGTTTTACCTGGAGATCGCTGATCCTTAGCCAATTACAAACAATTCTAAGAATTACAACAGGGTTTCAGCGCTACGCGCTTGGACCCCTAAAGATTCAGTTAAACTCTCTATTCAACAGATAATCCTTAAATTTAGCACAACTGTCTTTTGAATTAATAATAAATGTTTCTTGAGCAGCAAATCAGCATATTAGAGTGATTTCTGAAGGATCTTGTGACACTAAAGACTGAAGTAATGATGCTGAAAATTCATTAAAATATTTTTGATCTAATAAACGCAGTCTTTGTGTGCAGAGACTTCTTTCAAAAAAACATTAAAAATCTTAGCTTTTGATGTTATTTACAGCCATAGTTTAGAAAAATTTGTCCCTCTGTACTTTTTAAGCCTGCCCTCAGACTGTAACTCAAATTAATTTAAATACACAAGAAAAACTTCATTTCTTAAGTTTAATATATTTTAAAAACATTAGCGCTCTGAAACTGCATCCAAAGTAAGTTTCTTACCAAATGTGTATTGTGTATATATACACAGTATATATAAAAATACAAACATGTGCATAGATACATTTAAGAAAAAAGATTAATATTTTTTAATATATAAACATCAATTATGTGAACATAAACATACTGTGTGTATGTTTGTAATTATATATACATAATAAATATACACACATTATGTAAACAACAACTTTTATTTTAGATGTGATTAATCGTGACAGCATTTAAAAACAAAAAAAAACAAACAATTTCTTTGCCCAGTTCTATAAATAACCCCCTTTGAAATCTCAGATACATGTCTGGAAGCAATAAATGAGCCACGAGTCAAGTTCAGATCCCAGAGGTTTCTATTTTATTGGTTTGGAGCATAACTTCATTGACAAATCACACATCACATGCAGGCAGGTCAAAATGTGAACGAGCTATAGATATAGAGTACAATGGCTTATGAGAAGTGCGACTTTAAACAGCAAAGCATGGCAGAGTCAAACAAGCTAAGAGGTTTTTCCTGCTTAAATAACTGGACACACAGCTTGACCAGCTAGTCAAACAACATAAAATAGAGTCTTGATGGCATATATTTAAATAAACACTCATAGCAAAACTAATCAGCAAAGGAAAAGATGGGCAGAATATATTTAGCTGCTCTCTTTGCCAAGTGTCAGCTTGTCGAACATGTACTCGGCCATGCCGTTCTGGGGGGCGCCCATGCGGCGCAGGTTGGTCACCCAGTCGGCCAGCTCTTTGATGGACTTCACCTGCTCGTCCAAGTAGTGTGTCTCAATGAAGTCGCACATCTGTAAGAAACAAAGAGAGTGAGTTTGGAACTGGTTTTGTTTGTGAAGGAGATGGTCTACAAGTAGCTGCACACTTACATGAGGGTCGTTGTGCTGAGAAGCCAGCTTATGCAGCTCCAGGAGGGAGTGATTGACGCTCTTCTCCAGCTGCAGGGCGCATTCGAGAGCTTCCAAACCGCTTCCCCACTCGTCCTTCTCTGGTTTCTGTCAAACATAAACACAAAAGTTAAAAACACTTCTTCCAGTCCACAGCGTTGTCCTCCCACATCAAAATCCACTGACATATTTGTTTAGAATGGTTTTGGACTGTTCTGTGTAAATGGTGCATATTTCTCTCCTGATTCAGACAGATACTTTCACTGGATAAATATTATGGACTGAGCACTCATATTTTAGATGGAAACTAAAACACAAAGCATGTTAACTGATGAACTGGAATGGTGTGGATTATTGTTTTTTTTTTGTTTTGTTTTTTTAAATCAGCTGTTTGGACTCTCATTCTGATGGCACCCATTCACTGTAGAGGATCCTTTGGTGAGAAAGTCATGTAATGCTATGATGAAAAACTCATCTACAGCTTGGATGATCTGGGTTTCATTTCTGGGTGAACTAGTCATTTATATACACGTCATCTTAATTGATTATTTTCCATTTCTATTTGGATATGCAAATAAAAGTATCCTTTAATAAATCTTAATACATTTGGTGTCAAATTTAAATGAATGTACAAAAAACAGTAGGTAATGTAGGTCTTGTTCAGCACGGTTCCTTATGAGACAATTTTAGAAACAACAAATATGTAGCTTTTCCTGTCATGTATGTTGACGGTTGCATGTATTGTTTAGTGCATTTCAGATGCATTTCCTCAGTACATAACTTGCATTTTACAGTTGTATCCGTATCTGCAAATGTCAGAAAGTCACACAAGTGTTTCCATTTTGCATTAAGGCAACAAGCGGACATCTGTTAGCGCCTGAAAGCAATAATTTTGAATAAAATATACTTTTTCTGAAATGCTTGTAACAGGGTTTGTACATATACTGTAAAATGAAATTCCAGGACTTTTCAAGCACTACTTTTTGGATTTTCAAGGACTTTAAACAGGGTAATGTCTTCTATTTTAAATGTGAAAAGAGAAATAGATACATCAAAATATACTACTACTATTTTTTGCTTTAGATCGGAACTCGGAGCACGGATCGCAAAACACCCGATTCAGATCAGGACTTCAGTATGGGTTTGCAAATCATTTGTTTCAGATCAGGATTTCGGAGCAATTCCCAGATTTTTTTTTTTTTTTTTCCTTGAACAATAGAAAAGATCGAAACTTTGCGCATCATTCAAATCACATATCTTGAATCATTCGATTTGAATCATTCAAGTCGCAAAATGATTCACAAACCCGTTCCGTTCGAAATCAAATGAATCGTAAGTGCTCCAAAGTCCCAATCTGAGTCAAATGATGTACAATACACGATTTGTAGTCCCGATCTGAAACAAATGACATGCAATACGCGACCCGACTGGAACGCTGCAAAACAGTGAATCATTTTGCAACGCAGTGGTTTAACTGATTGGATTCAAAAATCCGAATGATCGAACTCACGAGTTCATCTGTTCCTCTTTTTGCATCTTCATGTTTACATGACACTGTCAGCACTACCTGCTTAGCTTGACTGTTTTCTGACATTAACTTAAAAAAAAAAAAAAAAATTATATATTTTTTTTTAACTGTGTGAATTGTCCATAAAAAGTCGATAAAAAGATTTTATTGTCCATAAAAAGAACCTGCTTATTGACAAAATAAAACACTTATTTTATACACTGTCTTTCAAATAATTCAAGCTCTTTTTAAAAATACCTCTTCAGGAATATTGCTATTTTCAAGGGTTTTCCAGGCCTTAAATTTCAAAATCAAAGTACTTCAAGCACTTTAAGCACCTTGTACAAAGCCTGTTGTAAGATATTAAATGTAAATTTAAAAAAAAAAAAAAAAAAAAAGAGACAAAATAAGAATGTAACAAAAAAAAATAAATAATAATAATTGTATTTATGACAGCATTAACAGTAACGGGAATTGTAATGAAGTATATATGCAATGCACTCTGAAAAGTACATGTTCCTCATACCTAATTTAGTCTGTGCTTTTTTTGTTTAATCTTTTCAATTAGTAAGCTATCAGTTTAAATCTGAAGTTTAACCCATTTTTTGAACAACTTCCTTAAAATTTTATATTGTTTGGAGAACA
>JAHKKF010537979.1:14065-33632 GCA_019740295.1 Labeo calbasu
TTTTTTTTTTTTTTAGCTTAAGAAACAAATCAACAGATAAAACCCTTACCAAAAGAATGGTATGTTTCTAGTTGTCATCACATGCCAACTTCCCGAAATCATTTCACTTGAACCAACACTTTCTGCATTACCAAGGAAACTGGTAAACCAGCTCTACCTTCTTAAACTGCAAATATGAAATGCCAGTCACGCGCTATATAGCGTCACAGAGCTCAGTTCCATGCTTTAATCTTTCTTTTTAATCCATGACAAAAAGGCGCTTAATAAACGTGCTGACTGTTGAAGTTTATCATCAGTGTCGGTAAAAGATATGAGCCCCACCCTAACTCTGTCCTCTCTATCTCTGGGTCCTTGCCTTGGCCTGCCAAACTGTAACGCTATCACGTGAACACAGATTATAGATGTACCTTAACGTCCTGTAGAAAGATCCTCCCTCCCCTCTGGTTCTGAAACTTCATCAGTTTTTCAGCATGTTCGCGCTCTTCGTGGGACTGATGGTGGAAAAACTTTGCAAAGTTGTGCAGGGCCTGATCATCTCGGTCAAAGTAGTATGACTGCATGAGAGAAATGTAAAAAATAAAGGTCACAAGAGACACAGCGAACAAAATGGATCATTAACTAAACTTTCAGGCAAAGTTCGTTCATATACTGAACTCAATGCCCCTTCACCCTTTTCACCTCGAACACTACATTTTACTTTAAATGAGCACTGGGATTGGTCTAGTATGTTGTAATAGCCTTGGACTCTCACCATGGAAAGGTAAACGTAGGATGCATACAGCTCCATGTTGATCTGACGGTTGATGGCTGCCTCGCAGGCCTCCTCGAAGTTCTGTCTCACCTGAGAGCTCATGTTTCTGTAAAAAGAGGATATAAAATAAGCTCGCCACCCTTGCTGTATTGTAATTTATGCACCGTGTTATTAATGAGCGCACCGTATACCGTCCAACATCAACTTCTGCATTTCCACGCACCACAAACCCACTAATAATAGCGTCTAGTGTCTGTTCCAGACATGCCAGCAGGTGTTTATGCTCTGTAAGATGTATGAGGTTTACTACGTTCTCAGGACAGGTGGTGTTCATGTACGACCCCATTTCAGTCACTCTAATCATTTGTTTGGTACGGAAAAAAAGCACATGATTGCATGACAGACATTGCCTGGATCCATTAGCCTGTTGATTCAATCCCAGCTGCTCAAGAGTTGGCCAACTTACATAGTCTAACCTATATTTAACTAAGCTACAATTACAACACATTGTTGAGAAGATTATGAATAAATCTATCTGAAATTTGGCCTCTGGATGCATCTTAGAGACAATCTTGTAATCTGTATACTAAACAAATGATTATGAAAAATCTCCTGAGACCTGGGAACATTCAGCCAAACCCGTCCGTTGGCTTCAGGCGATTTTTTTTTTTTTGTATGTTGTTTTTTTGCGTTTATAGGGCGACCACATCAGTCCCTATACACTTTTATTGCATAAAAAAAAGACTAAGAACGTACTAAGACGACTCCGGACTTTTTAAATTTTGAAAAAAAGTGGCTTTACAAGACGTAAAATATAACATTATCATCACGTAGAATAATTTTTCGTTGCTTTATCCCTTTTTGGAGCTTGATAGTGCCAGTCCCCATTCACTTTCATTGGGAAAAAAAACAATACTGTGCAAAAAAAAAAAAAAAAAAATTGTATAAATAAATAAATAATAATAAACACTCTGGCGATTATGTTATGTTAAATAATGTTAGTCGCGAAAAAAAAAAAGATTGTGAGGTAACCGTCGAAAACATCTGATAAGGACGCCAACAACAATCGCAAAATAACTGAAACATACGTCGCGGGTGTTTACAATGGAGATTATAGCCTCTTAAAACAGTTTTGGTTAAAAACAACCCACAATCTTGGTGAAATGTAAATTAAGGATATCAAAATGCTTAGGAAAACGTTAAATATTAAGTTTAGGTCGTGTAAAATTGTTTTTTTGTGTGTCGCTTTTCATCCCTTTAGGACCTCGACAGCGCCAGTCCCCATCCACTTTCTTTAGGAAAGCAGCGTCACCATTCTTTAATAAAATATTTACATACATTATAAATATTTAATCGATTACAACAAACTAACCGAAAATGTCTTTACATGGGCGAATAATGAACACAGTCAAGTAAAAAGGAAAAAAACAGCAGACTTAATGAAGTGGCGGGCATTTGAGGAGATTGTGGCCTTTTAAACATTACACCCATCCATATGCATGACAATATGGCAAACAAAGTGAATTCGTAGTTTTATTTGATCCGATTCGTTCTCCTTACAGGATTTAATCGATAAAAACAAACAAACAAAGATGGCGCCCTCGCATTTCGTTTGCAAGTGATGGACGCCGCTGTCTCTATGCAACCGAGTAATTCATCAGTCTTAACAAACACAAACAATTTCAATCGAATCCGTGAATATAAATGTGTCGACCCTGATGGAAAAACTTACCTTGAGATCGGTTTTACGGCTTTTCTGGTTCACAGATGGTCAACGACGCTGGTTCGCGTATAATTATTTAAAGCACGCGTCCTTAAATCTAATTTTCGATTTTGACCGAAAACAAAATGACTGGAATCAAAGAAGCTGATGGATGAAAAAAGCGAAAAGACAGAAGATCGGTTGCCGTTCAAGCACTGTTGAAGCAGGTAACCTTCAGTCTGTCCTCGTGGCTGCGACGATTATGAATACGTGCTTGTGGCGCAGGAGTATTTGTATGACGTACAGCAGAGTATTTGTGCGCATGACGCGACACGCACAAATTACAGGATCCGCCCCAAGATGAAGCAAGACAAAACAAGTAAGCAAATAAGTAAATAAATAAATAACTATTCTAAAATAATTTTACATAGTAATACATAATATAATAGTATTAGAAAAATACAAAAGTCTCCAAAATAAAACTCAAAATTAAATTGCATAGAAATTCAATGCTCTACTTTGTTAAAATACATTTTTTAAAATTTTAACATCTCACTAAACACTATAAACCTCTCATATTGTACCTCCTTAAAATAGCACAAACTTCCTCAATCCGTCCAAATTTGTCTTTAATACTCCAACTCAGATCAACATTTGGATTCAGATCTCCAATATCAGCAAAATGCATCAACAAGAGAAGTCCAAAGGGTTTTCTGCATTTACCATACAATAATTAGGGTTTTCCTTTAAGCTAGCATTGGTCTAGCCTGTATTTGAGAAGCATTAATGACATGCTTTGGAATTGCTGGGCTTTGACATTACCAAAAATTGCAGTCCTTATAAAAATACAGGGGAAGGAAGAACGTCTAGACGCTTCAGCTTCGTCCTTGTGCGTTATCAGTGGGATATGTAATAGGAGGTGTGAATTCAATAGCTTGTTGGGTGCTACACCCAGGATGTCAGGAGTATCTGGAGCATCTCGGTGACTCAACAGTCATGTTCATCGGATTAAAAGGTTTGGGTGTGGCTTTGTGCAACATAAAACTCTGATTTCATAAAACTCTGATCGCAGTGTAACAGTAACAGTATATTAAGGATCTTATCACTACTGCCTGCTGGAAACATGATATCAAAAAGTGCTGAAACAGTTAACCAAACTGTCACTTATTCACTCCTTACATTGGTCAATCCAGTTCCACAGTCAGTAGCACGTAGTGCATGACGTATCATGGTGAACACCAACATTTTCCAGAAGTTGCAAATGTTGTGGAACATCATGTTGAGTAACAGTAAATGTCTGAGTCAGAGACTGTTTTGCCTACTCATTAGCAGTGTTTTCTACAGTTCGGAAAACTATTAGCCTACATTATTATTATTTTTAACTCCCTCAATCAAAAAACAAAATGTACTTTTTTTTTTTACAGCATCTTTATATATTCTGTTGGGAAATATGTTCTAGTTTGGCTTGAGCAAAGTACATTTTACCAATCTTTCACAATCCAAGAATTGTTTCAGAAGCTATTATCACGTAATTTATGACTAAAGCAAAAGAACAGAAAGTCTTGTTGTAATATATACTCGGTGTACAGCTGGAAGCATAAAATGATAAGTTGACAAAGCATTTTATATTGTCCAAAATCAGTGCATTAGCAAAAAAGTAACAGGATAGATTTTGCTATTTCACACCAAATTGTTTAAAAAAAGTATAGTGGATAAAATTGGAAGGTGTGATCTCTAAACAAACATATTTGATGTAACAGGTCTACTTTAAATACGCTTTTATTGTGTATCATCTCATATTGTTCTCATTAAATATTTAGGCCAACACCTTTCATAATAATTAGAGCATTTAGAACATGATTACATTTAATAAAACCGCTTTGTGTTAATCATTGTCAGTTTTGAATGAATCACCAATACATTTCACCAGTGGATAATAGATCTTATTAAAGGTAATTAAATACTCATCGTGTATGACCTTTTTTGCAAAGGTAAGCAAAAGTAGGCAGAAGCAAATACAACAATGCATCAGTCACTATATATTTTTCAGCGGTTTTGGTTCTGAATATATTTTATCTATTCAGTTTTTCACTATGCATTTGAAAATACATGTATGTTCAAGTTAAGAGGGACTTAATTGATTAAAAACAATGCAAAATATGATTGCAAGCAGCAATTACCAGGGTTCAAGCACTTTAGGTATTTAAGTACATAAGGAAAAAGACATTATCAAGCCTGTAATCACCTTAATCAATTTTTGAAAAGCATTTTTGTCAAATCCAGGTGATTTTCCATTGAAATATGATGTTTTAATAACATATATGACTGTTATAGCGCCAGCTCTGGTCCAGTCTCCCTGAAATTTTGCATGCTTGTTTAGAATCACCTGTTGCATATGCTTGGGTTTTGTGAAGTTTTGAGTTTTCGTTTAGGCTTTATAGGCTTTTGAGTATATTAGGACAGGCCCCTTTTCTAAAGGACCTCATTATAGCTTTCCAAAGGGTAAAATGCAACATGTTTTTGATAATTATTGACCTAGAGAGTCCTGAGAATTGCACTGTGGTGGTTTTTTACAGACTAAGCGAAAAACTTAGGACTAGTTTGCAAAACTTAGTTCGCAAAAGTAGGGTTTTTTTACATCTTCTCAAACATTTTAAAAATGGTTTGATTGGCAGCAGTGGCTCTAGATGCAAAGTTGTTGGGAACAAGGAGGTCTATCATACGATATGAATGTCACGTGTATGTGCGGAAAACCGTGCAATGTTCAGTCGTTTATGCCCTCAGAAATGGACACCACCCCCCAGTGGACAGTTTCTTTCTTAACCTTTTCTAATAGGTCCTTAAACTTCATCAGCCATGTTTTTTTAGATACGCAAATGTCCCCATAGACATTTGTGGCACTTAAGACTAAGACCACAACAATTTTCATGTTGATAGGACACATGTTTGCATAGTTATAGCCATTTTTATGTTTTTTTCCCCTCTTATCCCTCTCAATCTCCGTGTTTTTTCCCTGTGACTTCAGATTGAGCTCTTACAAGAGTGTGCTGAATTTGGCGAAGATGTCTTATTCAGGCATATAGGCATATATACTAAAAGTGGCCCTGTTCCCTTTACGTGGAAATCGCTCATCCGTGACTATTCTAACAATTACAATAGGGTTTCAGCGCTACGCGCTTGAACTCCTAACTATTATGAAACCATTAATTGTAAGTCATTGATTAGAAAAACTACTTTCACTTATCCACTTATTTCATAGTGTTCAAAAATATATAAATGTATACAGACAGTATAGATTAGACACTTTTTTTACATACGTTCACAGTGGTTTATGAGCTGTTTTGAAAGGTTTACTCATTTTTGCTTATAGATCTTTACTGTTAGTGTTTTCTGCTGACTGACAACAAAAAAGCTACACAAAAGAAGTAGCGTGAGATAATAATGGCTGGACTTTAATCTATGGGCCACTAAACTTTCCATGAGGTAATAGTTACTAAATATGTTGAAGAAAATAGCAATTATTATTAGGTTTAGTCATCTTGGAAATCCCAGGACAGCATGTAGATTCCGAATGTGTTTTAATTCACATTATTTAAAGGGATAGTTCGCCCAAAAATCTACATTTTGTCATTTACTCACCCTCATGTCATTCCAAATCTGTGTGATTTTCTTTCTTCTGATGAACACAAAAGAAGAATTATTTTAAGCATGTTAGTAATCAAACCATTCTGGTAACTATTCACCTCCACTGGATGGGCAAAAACAATGCTGAGATATTTTTCAAAATGTCTTCTTTTATGTTTAACACAGGGAAGGATGTTCTACAGGTTTGGACAACACATGGGCGAGTAAATGATGACAGAATTTTGGGTGTTTTTTAGGTTTTTTTAATTTTTAGGTGCACTATCCCTCTAAGTCATCTCCTACATGTCATCCCCTTGGTTTATATATGTCACTATGTACTTTAATAAAAAAAAAAAATGCATTACAAGTAACGTGAGGTACGTAATTGGATTACTTTTTTCAAGTACCGTAAAGTAACACATTACTTTTTAATAAGTAAGTACAGAGATGCTGTGTGCCTACTGCACAACCCAGATTCATTATTCCTCAAAGTGAATAAAAACAGTGAAATGGAAACCTACAAGAATTAAAAATGACTTTAGATACATAACATTTGTGTTTGTAGTGTTGAACTTTCTTGTTTCAATCAAGAATGACAGTGCAGATGAAAAGTTTGTTAAGCTGCGCCCTCTGCTGTACAGATGTGAATTTACATTTCCTCCAGCCTGAGGCTTATTCATTTCGCTTTGTGGAAGTTATGTATGGAGGGCCAAATTACTCAAAATTAAATAATTAAATAAATGTTGAAATATATAAATAAATCGTTAAATTCATCATTTAATTATTGAAAGCATAAATAAATATATAAATATGTATTTATTTAAATATGTATTTATTTATTTAACTATTTATTTATTTAATGATTTAATTATTTATTTATTCATTTATTTATTTACGCATTTATTTCTGCATTTATTTATTGCCTTCGCATTTCAGTTTGAGGGTTGCGGTTGTCGGCACGTCACTCAACAATAGTGGGCGTCACCTTTCCAGCTCGATTACTTTGGTCTTTCTAGTTCAGGCCCTTTTTCATGTTATTCGCATCACAAACTATAGCTGATCGAGGATGGTACAGTAAAAGATCTGTCGTTGACTCTTGCGAAGAAGTGACATGACATCTGACGCACGAAAGCCATTAGCACATGCCACTATGCTCAGTGGCACAACCGCTGACACTTCCGGTTTTCACTAACATGTATCAGCAGAGAATGGCATGTGCCACTGACATTCTTACTGAACATGTTAACACACGCACTTAACGAGTGCGTGATGACGCGTTTCTATCAAATGTAGGATTAGTTACATCGCGGAACTGATTTGTATGTATTTGCTTGTGTCACAATCCGATGGATTGTGTCAGTGTCGCGGCACCTCGACTGACTCTCACTCTGCCGCTGTCAGCCGGAGAATAACATAGAGCAGACTGTGTAACACACACACACACACACTCAGAACGGCAGAACGGAATTTCATTGATGACACGTTTCGGTTTCTGTCCAGAATTTTCATTACGTCGCGCAGTTAATTTGTACAACAACTTAGGCTTCTTCGTGTGTTTAATATTTGTCTCCCTTTGTTTACCTGAATGTTTTGACAGATACTTTAATAAAAAATATTATTGTTATAAGATGGTTTCATTTCATATTGCATAATTCTATAAAATATTTTTTTGAAGTATTAAAGCCGTTGATGAGATCGATTGCATGCACGTCAGGATCAAAGTTTACAATAACAGATGCGAATACGGTATTCTTAATGACCCATGATAGATTGATTCCTTGTGTTTCCTTGTGTTTCCGCGACATAAGGTGACATTCCGCGACACTGACACAAGCAAATACATACAATGCCACAAACACATGCCACTCTCTGCTGATTAATGTCAGTGAAAACCGGAAGTGTCAGCGGTTGTGCCACTGAGCATAGTGCCCTGTGCTAATGGTTTCCGTGCGTCAGATGTCATGTCATTTCATCTGCAAGAGTCAACGACAGATCTTTTACTGTACCATCCTCGATCAGCTATAGTTTGTGATGCGAAAAACATGAAAAAGGGCCTGAACTAGAATGGCCAAAGTAATCGAGCTAGAAAGGTGACGCCCACTATTGTTGAGTGACGTGCCGACAACCGACAAACCTCAAAATGAAATGTGGAGGCAATAAATAAATGCAGAAATAAATGCGTAAATAAATAAATAAATATTTAAATAAATAAAAAGTTAAATAAATAAATATATATACATTTATTTATGCTTTCAATAATTAAATGATGCATTTAACGATTTATTTATATATTTCAACATTTATTTAATTATTTAATTTTGAGTAATTTGGCCCTCCATAGTTATGGAAGGGCTTTTTCAACTAACACAGTTACTTTTTAAGCGAGTAACAAACCCAACACTGAATGTGAAGCAGTGCACATAAAATTGTTGAAGGATGAAGTAGATGGATTCAATTGTTGCGTTAAATAGTAATGAATAAGCCGCTAAGAGTTTCTTGAAAACATGAAACACACAATTCTTTAAAGGGAGTTGAGGAATATGGGAATAAGAGACAGACATAAAGGACAAACCGAAACCAAAGAAAGCCATCAAAAATAAGTTATTACAGAACAATATTAGTACTTAGTAGGACATCTAGTGGTGAACATATGAAGTGAAAAGTCACATTATCAAAACTAAATTTCACTTTAAACAGAATGAGACATATACAGTATAATAATTTTTACAACATCAAACCTACAGGATTTCCATACCTCATTTCATATAATTTTGTCCAGAATTTTTTTTTAATCACTGTCAAGACCTGCAAAAGCTGATCATTCTGGTCTTTCTTTCGCCTGTCTCTCTCTTACCAATTTTATTTAAATGTATTTTCATGAAGTTTAGTCTTTCTGTTCAGTCTTTCTATATATATATATATTTTCTAGCTCATGTGACTTATTGAACCTGTTGTGTTTCTTGATGAGAAGCTGTTTCATGGCTGGATCACTGACATATTTTTCAAACATAAACCTGCTTCTGGATACTGTCCAGCTCTTTTCTCATCTTCTTTTTTTGAAGTGACCTTTTTCTCTGCCAGTTTATTTTCCAGCTGACTAACAGAGAACAGCAGACTGATGTTGTCATTGCATTCAAGCTTCTATAAAACACTTTTTCTCTTGTCTTTTCCTTTTCCTTCTTTTTTAGCATGTAATTTTCACTGTCTCCATCCAAACCAGCGTTTCTTTTGCATGTGGTGGAGTTTTATATTCAGTCTTTTTATCCTTTTCATTCTCCTTTCTTGTCTCAACTCCTCCACAACTATGATTTCTGCACTGTCTCTGTCTTGCTTTTCAGGACTTTCATCTTCTTTCTTTCTCTCTTTCTTTGTCTCTTCCACTGCCTTGGTATTTTCTGCATGGCTGACATCCATCCAAGCAAGTTTTAGGTATTATTGTGATGATATTTTGTCAGCATCAACATTTAGGCAACATTTTCATCCAACAAAACACACAGCAGACAACTGTACTGGGAATGAGAACGAGGCAAATAAAACACTATTCACTTTCCGGGAAGCAGCGAACTGACGTGTGAATTTTGTTGAATATGTAAGTGCAAATTTGAATATAGATATGTTTAGCTATGTAATGGAGGTTTGTTATGATTCATTTCACCCCAAAATATGTTATATGTTTGGTTTAAAATGTGCTGTAACAAATTTTGTTACTTTTGTTCAAAAGTTTGGGTTATTGAAAGAAGTCTCATGTAAGGCTGCATTTATCTGATTAAAAATACCATAACAACAGTAATACTGTGAAATACTATGCAATTTAAAATAATTATTTGTGACATTTAAACTTGATTTTTTTACGATTCTTTGATTCAAAGTTAAAAAAGAACAGCACTTTTGATCAATTTAATGTGTCCTATAAAATTAATTACTTTCAAAACAAACAAACAACCTCTCTGCGTACAATATGTGTAGAGAATAAATAATGTGGAAAGGCTGAAAACAATTCGCAGCAAACGCCTAAATCTGCCTCAGTATTCAAATTGTATCCAAATGCAACACTGACATTGAGTTTGTTTATTCAGAAACAAGGCAGAAACAAAACATAGTGAAAAAATGTCCAACATTAAAAAAGACAACCCTAAATTAATGATACAATGGCATGAAAGTGATTTGAGCAAACAAATAGTTAGGATGCACATTTTACACATGGCTAACTCAAAAATGACAGAAATCTGCTGTAAATGAAGAGTAAAGATTTATTCACAAGTCTTATTTAGACATTTCAAACTTAAAAATCCAATAGCTAAAAAACAGAATACTGATTTTCAGTACTGATCTCAGACTTTCGGATCCTACAGAGCACATTGTGTTCTCCTAGTACGGTTCATGAAGTGCCACAAGGGGGCAGCGGATGGCTGTTGTTGCCCTGCAGATACTCGAACACACAAATCACACAGTTTCACACACACACACAGACACCCGGCTGACTCTTCTCAGCTCCTTACAAAATAACAAATATTTACATAGTAATCTGGGCGCTGAATCAGTGCCTTTAAAGAATGCTTTGGAGAGTTGCCACCTATTTCCCGGATGGATGTGCTTGCTCTCTTCTTCAGCTTAACGTTCCTCATATTTATGACAAACCCTGATATATAGTGTTTTTGTTCGTAAGGGGGTTCTCCGAGATGCTGCCGTGACGTATGCGGCTCTGCGCCAATCACAATCCTCAGATCAAACATAACCGACCAGCAGCACTTGTCAGTAAGGAAAAAAAAGACCCACCGCGAAATGCAGGTCCATTTCCCAGCGGCGGTGAATTAAACCGAAAGCGTTTCATATATAGCTTTTTGTGCTCCGTTAAAGGATTATATCACCATTTCTGCCTCCGGAACATTTTGTTTTTATCTGCCTTCGTGTTTTGTATTATTTCAAGGATGTCGGTGGCGGGGTTTAAGAAGCAGCTGCACAAAGCGAGTCAGGTAAGGAGACGCCCGCGTTGTACTCTTTATGTTATAATACACAAGTTCTGAGGGTCTTAACAGGTGGATGTGGAGAAAGCGCTTGGGGGCTGTTAAGCTGAAGCGGTTTGGTTGGATTCTGTGTTTCTAGAGGTCGGTGAGAGCGGCAGAAACGCTACAGAACCGCTTAACCTCCCATCTGAATTTTTGTATCAACTTTGTTACATTTGTATCAGCGCTTTTGTTAATAAATCTCCGCTCACTGTGACGTAACCATGCGTGTTTTTTTAAAATTTTGCAAATTCTACCTCAGCTTACTGTTGTGAGGCCTGCTTAAATAAAACTGGCAATTATGTTCATGAATTCATATTAAGTGTATTATTATTATAATCAGTTATAGGGGATGCCCTGGAACTGAAATGTGGAGGTGTTATCACGATTCATGTTGCGTGATGATGTCATTTTTTTTGCTAAGATAGCGGTATTGTTATGGTGTCACGTGTGACCAGGCAGGCAGTATATGGCAAACAGTTTTGCCATTTATTGCTTAAAAATTGCTAATGTTTATCTTTGTGTTACTAGTTTTAATTACTAGTAGGGTTACTTATTCCAAATGATATGCTTGAATGCTTTTCATTTATGAAAAGGTCATTTTTGAATGCTCCCTGGAACATTCCATTTTAGAATTTTGCAAACATTATGAGAAATGTTACTTTTGAATGTTCTCTGAACATTCTGAAAATAATAACATTTCAGATATAAAATATTCCATTGACGATGTATAAATAGAGTGTTTTCAGGACGCGTCATCAGTCGGCCATATTGGCGGCACTGAACGTAAACAATGCCACTTAACTGAACCAAACTCGCATGTTTTGCTTATTACTGCTGCTGAAAATGGTCAGTTATTGTCATGTTTTGGGCTGTACTGATTGGTCGGACCGGGAAAAACATTTGGAGTACTATAGACTGCCAAAAGTTATAACAAATCAAGGCAAATGAGTGCTAAAAGCAGTTTGTGGGTTGGCCAAACTAAATCAGGATTTCCAGGGAAAATTTCATGACAAGATTCAGGTTTGTTCTTATCATTTCTAGTCAGGTAGGTGAAATATTAGGCTAATATCTTAATTAATTCTGCTCGTACATATCTTTACTACCTATTAACTGTAGTTTGTCAAAATGTTGCACCCTTTCCTGCTTACTAAGCCCTTCTCTGTGTGATTTAGCAACTTCCACACATTTTTTCCGTGGTTTAGCCAGCCGAAATGAGCAGAACAATATATTCAGTAGTACATTAACCGTGCAATCCGTGCTGTTGTTCACATCCACGTATCTCCAATGGCCGCACATCCAAGTAACTTACCAAATTGTGATGTAAGTGCAAACCCTCTATAAAGTTTTTGTGCTGATGTTTTTAGAACATTATTAAACACCTTATAACTTATATATATAACTAATATAGAATAAACGTTCAATTACCATTACTGGAAAAACATTTGTTCGTAACTTTGAGAGAAGCTAGCCAGGACATTAGCTAAACAAGTTAATTTTATTATTGTAATAATATAATGTGATTGTGACGTTAAATTGAGCCAAAAAAACAGCTTTGGTATGATGTGGCAGTACACAAAATCCAATCAACATCTGATACATAGAACCAAGTTCCCACTCAAAATGTTTCATTTTCAATAATCCATTATCCTTATATGTACATCACAATACGGAATAAACTATGAGTCACTACTTTAGTTTCATTGCAACTTTAGTTATTACCATTGTGCGAATGGTGTTTACTTTGTTAGTGGTATTTTCTGACATCATAGGCTAAACACAATGTGTCATCACTTAGTGCTGTAGAGTTAATGAATGATGCCCATCTGTTTGCCAAAGAAATCGCAGTTTTACACCTGGATAGCCCCCAACAATAGGCACATTCAGACTGTAATTGTTCTACACTTTCACTTCTCTGCATCATTTGCCCGTTCAGAGCTTTACATCCTCTTCTTTGAAATAAAGACAGTCAGTGGAAGTGGAGGATGTGTTTGTTTGAGAGAACTGTCAAATTGCTCTTTACCTGATTAATGTTTTGCCACATCTCAGGTAGTAGATGGTTCTACATCATTAGACTTTAATGATGTGGCTTCATATGTGCACCTCAAATTATAGTGGTCTGATACTTTACTGTAATTCCCGTAATTTACAACTGCAGTCATCAGAAACTGTTAAATAAGATTTAATGCATAACTCTTCACAATCTGCATAACTACAAGCTAAAATTACATTCATAATTAGCCGTACTTGATCTGCATGTAGTGTGACAAAAAAATTGTGATCGAGGAATCAAATTTGTCTTACATTTATAAACTAGATTGTTTTGCATCTTTTAAAGATGCTTGTCTGTGTAAAACACATTGGCATGATGCTAAAGTGTTGAAATTGATTGGCAGAGTGTTGCAGCGCAATTTCAAAGGTGTTATATGGGATTTTAAAGTGTTACTATGGTGTGTCTGTGACTTTCTGGTCTGTAGATATGGCTCAGGTCACTCATTTTTGGTTAGGAGTCTTTTTTCCAGCCACCAGTTTTAGGTATTAGCAATAAAAAAAGTGATATTGCCCCAAATAGATGTCGACCGATTATCGGTGCCGATATTAAGGATTTTTATGATTGTTGGTATCTGTCATTTTCAAAACCATTTTGCCGCTAAAATAATTTAAAAGTAATTGAAGAGAGTTTTTTGTCAGAGCCCTTGTTTTTCTTAATTTTGACATTTAATTTTCATTTTTACACCAGACATATATATCGGTTATCGGTCTACTTGATCTGTATTAATTGGCATGGGTCCTGAAAAACACATATTAGTCGATATAAAAATCCTCCACAGTATCTTTGTCTTGCTTTCTAATACAAATATAAAAATAACTTGAAATGCAAAATAAAGATAGTTAAAGGGCTGGTTTCACAGACGGGGCTTAGACTAAGCCAGGATTTGGCCATAGTTCAATTAGGACATTAAAGTAAATTTTTTAATTTTTATAGTCATCAGTGAGGTATGAAAATGATTATTTTCCTGACTTGCTCTTAACATGGTCTCAAACTCTTAAATTGACCTTCACAAAACCTGCAGAAGTATAAGGTATGTTGTTGTATCCACAGTCTAGATAGTAGTCATTCCAATTGTATGAGCAAAACTGAAAATGCATTTTTTCCTTACGTATGTAGCCTCACCAAAGCTTATCTCTTAGTTTGGGTGTTGTTTTTCATTTTATTGTTTTGAAGCCCCATGCTGTGCCCACTAGAAGGTCTGCAGGTATTTTGTAAAAAATATTATGATGGTACGCTGCTGTTTTGGTGAACTTACAGTGGATATTTTCCATTGTGTAAATGGCTCAACAATAATGTTTTTTTGTTTTTTTGGGCTCTGCTACAGTTCAGAAGTTTACTTGCCTTAGTGATATTTCCATTGACCCTGAGGCAATATGATTTTTTACAACTTGTTTTCATTTGAAGTGACATAAATAAAGTGTATTTTAAATAAACATCAAAAGTAACACTAATCAGAGTCAAGTCACATTGAGATCACATGACTGAGCTAAATACTCGCTTTAAAACAGAAACCCTTCTATAATTGGACACTTTCACTAGTTAAATAAATCATGCCTGAGCATGAATAGTGCATTTCTACAAGGGCATCAGTAGCCTTGGCATTCACATTGCTATTGTTTATGCACACGTTTAAATTTAAATGGTGCATTTAGACAGACTTTTTTAATGCAGTGAAGCTGATGTACTGCATGCATGAATGGGTGCCGTCAGAATGAGAGTCCAAACAGCTGATTAAAAACATCATGTAATCCAGCAGTCCGTGGAATGAAAAACTGCAGGTTTCATTTTTAGGAGAACTATTTCTTTAACACAGACTCTCGCAGTGTAAACAACTGTTGATACAGAGATATAATCTTTTTTTTTTGGACAAACACTGGACATAGTGTTTGTACACTTGCTGCTCATGTACAAGACCACTGTAATGAAGCCCTGTGTTACAGTAAGCCTACAGTCTTAGATGATCAATGCAGTAATGCTGGTTGTGGACACAATATTGATTATGGATGGAAGCAGCACATTTCATCCACCTACAGGTTTATTGATAGTGGAAATGCAAGGGAATCCAAATGCATGAAAATAAATTCAGAAAGAGCCTTGGTTGGCTCTGAAATGTCAATATTTTTAATACAAAGTTCACTAGTTGTCATTATATGATGTCACTGTTAAAATAGATTTGTATAGCTGATAAGAGCTGGGCAGGCAAGAGCTTGTTTATAATCTTGTCCCCTGTCCTAAGGCTCTATTCTCACTGTTTTCAACAAATCGCTGTGTAAATGAAATGCGTCTGGTGTCTGTGGATCTTTTAAGACAGCGATTATGCAGCAAAGCTCAACTGACCTATCAAGAATGAATACAAGAAGTTTTAGGTGGGATTTTCCCACATAAGCAGCACACCAGGATCAGAGTAACTTAGTAACCAGATGTCAACATGGATCAGGGATAGGCGTGTGTGATATTATGAGTTATATATCAACCTGGCAAAATGATTCATTGCGCTTGTACACACAAGTCACTGTAAGTGTGAAGAGTTTTCTTTTTTTTTATGGATTCAGGAAACCCTTCTTATTTACACATGCAGGTATTATACAGAAAAAAAAGAAATTAAAAAGTTCAAATTGTTTCCAGTATAGAAGGATGTTGGTACAACATATACAGTCATGACCAAAAATATCGGCACCCTTGGAATTCTGTCAAAAAATGCAACCCTTCTCTCAGAAAATTGTTGCAGTTGCAAAGGTTTTGGTACATGTTTATTTTTTTTGTTTGCATTGGAACAACACAAAGAAACAGAGAAGAAAAGTCAAATCTGATTCCACACAAAACCCAAAAAATGCACTGGACAAAATTAATTAACAACTGAAATCCTTCGCTTCCTGTAACCATGAATAAGTTTCTTACACCTCTCTACTGGAATTTTGGACCACTCTTTTTTTTTTTTGCAAACTGCTCCCGGTTATTCAGATTTGAAGGATGCCTTCTCCAAACTGCTTTTTTGAGATCTCTCCACAGGTGTTTTGTGGGTTTCAGATCTGGACTCATTGCTGGCCATTTCAGTGTAATCATTTCTGAGTGCTTTTTGAAGTGTGTTTCGGGTCATTGTCCTGCTGGAAAACCAATGACCTCTGGTGGAGACGCAGCTTTCTGACACTGGCCACTACATTGCGCCCCAAAATTCTTTGGTAATCATCAGATTTCTTGATACCATTCACACAGTCAAGGCATCCAGTGCTAGAAGCAGCAAAGCAACCCCAAAACATCTTTGAACCTCCACCCTGTTTGACTGTAGGGACTGTGTTCTTTTCTTTGAAGGCTTCTTTTTTTTTTCTGTACACAGTGCCATGATGTCCTTTACCAAAAAGCTCTACTTTTGTCTCCTCTGTCCACAGTACACTCTTCCAGAAGGATTGTGGTTTTGTCACATAAGTTTTGTCTTGCTTTATGCCTTTGTGTCAGCAGTGGTGTCCTCCTGGGTCTCCTACCATAGCGTCCCTTTTCATTCAGATGGCGACGGATAGTGCGATAGACCCTGTGTCTGCAGATTAGCTAATCAGGGTTCTTATCCACCATTCAAACAATCCTTCATTGTAATTTTTCATTCATTTTGCTCTTCCGTCCATGTCCAGGGAGGTTAGCTACAGTGTTATGGGCTGTAAACCTTGATGATATTGCGCACAGTGGAGACAGGAACATTAAGATCTCTGGAGATGGACTTGTAGCCTTGAGATTGTCCATGTTTTTCCACAATTTTTTCTCTCAAATCCACAGACAACTCTTTACACTTCTTTCTTTTCTCCATGCTCAGTGTGACACACAACTCAAAGGTTAAGTCAACTTTTCTCCATTTTAACTGGTTGCAAGTGTGATTACTATAATTTCTGTGTGAAATTTGATCAAGTTTGACTTTTCTTCTCTGTTTTTTGTGTTGTTGCAGTACAAACAAAAACAATAAGCACGTGAATACCAAAACATTTGCAATTAGAACAATTTTCTGAGAGAAGTGTTGCGTTTTCTGACAGAATTGCAAGGGTGCCGATATTTT
The DNA here is from genome assembly GCA_019740295.1 of Labeo calbasu. Lineage (NCBI taxonomy): Eukaryota > Metazoa > Chordata > Actinopteri > Cypriniformes > Cyprinidae > Labeo > Labeo calbasu. Next base: position 31,238 of record JAHKKF010537979.1, read on the forward strand.
TGGCCATGACTGTACATACAGGGTTTAGACAAAATAATTATAGGAGTTAGTACAATTTAGTAAAAAAAAAAACATGTTGTGATTGTCTTTTATTTAGCTTTTCGTTGTCTGTATTCTCTAGATTGCATATCAGTGTAATATAAGTTGTGTTTAGCTGCATTTAGTACAAGCCGGGGGTGAAATAGGTGACTTGTCAGCCTTCCAATAAGGACAAATCATGCAAGCCTATGTACCACTAACAGCTCAATTGTTTGGTTTTTTTATGGATACCAGTCTTTATGATTATTACTGCAGACGCAAAACATGGCAAGACTTTATCAGTGAAGAACAATAGTGGGTGAAAACTGATAATGAATGTCAAACACTAAATCCAAACAACAGAACTACTGCAGTAAAGTGTCAGCAAATCTGAATATTTGCATTGAAGACCCTCTTTACACAAAAGAAGTTCATAAAGTCAACATCAAAGAGCTGCAATTGCAACATACACCAAAGCTAAAATGCAAAAACGTTGGTGGCATAATCATAAAACCTGGACAGTTGGAAACCTCCATGGATATTTTTGAAGAGAAGTGTGAAAAGCAGATTTAGGGTTGTTTTGGCTCCTTACATTATGCGCAATAACTTTCTATAACTGTTTTGTTTAAGTTTCATTTCTCAATTTGGAACATAGACAGTTTTTATAGGCTTTCACAAATGAATCAATCAGAAAATCTGGTGGTTGCTTCTTTATGCTTTTATATTTATGTGTTTTGCAGATATGTTTTTCCAGAACAATTGCAAGGTAAATGTTTGATCTGTTCATGCATTTCCTTGAATTAAACCCATGACAATGGCGTTCCTACTGCCTGAAGCCCTAAATATACTTTTTTCCTCCAAAATACACTCCATTTGATAGTGTGCATGAGCACAGGTGCTTGTCAAATGATTCATCCTTGTCATCCTTGAAGTAAACTTAATGGCTTAATGGTGTGTAAAAGCCTTTTCATTATTCGACAGGCCTTTAAAAAAAATTGAATAGAAATATATTTGAAACATTATTTTTAAAAACAGTTTTTTAGATTCTCTTAAAAATGTCTGTCTTTGGCATTGAAAACTGTTTGACCAGTAAGATTGTAGCTGTATGTTTCTGCAGTTATTTGTCTCCAGGCATAAGTGCAAAAAAACGAACAGACAAAAATGGTTTTAATATCACCCTAGATATGCTTTGTTGTCTTGAATTTGGTCATTTTTCTCTTTATGTAGCTGCAGAGAACTAAACTGCAAATTACAGAAAGTAGTTTTAAAGCAAAATATATTTTCAGTGCATATTAAAATCAGAAACCAACTATGAAATCAGGGCCTGATTGCAGGGAACACACAGTCCTCTGGCTGGCAGAGAATGTGTGATTTATGCGAAAACGGCAGTTCTTCTTCACAGGAATGAGACTAACTGGCAGATGTGTTTACACAAGACTTCAGCTCACTTACTGCCGCATTTATTATTGATTATGTGCTATCGATCCAAGCACCCACTCCTGGAGAGGAACATCACTGTGACGAGGCTGATCTCTGTTTATTACTCACATTAGCGAGTGCTCCCACGGTCAGCTGGCACAGTAATGGTTTTACTGCAGATGGTTGAGAGCAGACGCTACTAGAGTTATTCTAGCTCACACTGGAATGTAAACCACTTATATGGGCCACAGTCTGTTTTCTGCTCTGTCCTCAGCTCCTCTGTCTGATATCATCGTGAGCTTAAGACATTTTTAAAACTCTGTGGACTGTATGGCTTGCATATTAGGATTAGTGCGTTTCAAATGTTTGAAGTAAGTGATTGGGTTTTCTAAGTAAGCGTTCTTACTTGGTTTTTCAGATGTTATCTTCCACAAACTTTTTTTACCTTCATGTTAGTCCAAGCCTGTTTTTTTATTATGACTTTTATTATGATACTGACTATGTTTATGGTGATTTTCTCACAAAAAAGTGTCTTATGGTATCAGATGAGTTGGAATATAGAACTCAACTACTTTTATGATATCTTATGGTGGTTTTCTACCCATTGTGAAGCTTAAAAATGTCAGTCAAGTTCTGTTTAGTAAAAGGGTCATCGGATGCCCATTGTTTAGAAGTTGATATGATTCTTTTTAGGGTCTTCGTGAAAAGTCTATAACATACTTTGGTTAAAAATTCTCAGTGGTAGTGTAAAACAACACTTCTTTTACCATGTCAAAAACAGTTCTGTTCACAGCCAGCCATTTTGGTGCATGTCCCTTTAAATGCTAATGAGCTCTGCTCACCCCGCCCCTCTCTTCAGGTGAGAGAGTGTAAACTTTAGCCAAATTTAGCAGCAGATCTAACTAGTAGGGATGTCACAATTCTCAATATAATATCGAACTGTTTGGTACGACATCCA
>JAHKKF010537980.1:6685-19013 GCA_019740295.1 Labeo calbasu
TTTACGACTGAAGACAGAAAGACATGAACATCTTGGATGACAAGGGGGTGAGTAAATTATTTGTAAATTGTTTTTCTGGAAGTGGAGTTCTCCTTTAAACCTAGTCTCAGAATCAAATGCATGACTGAGCTGTTTTAACTGAAAGAAACTTACACTAGCATACCTTGAATTATGTCAGTACCATTGATTTGTCTCAAAATGAACATCAGTTTATTTTATTTTATTTTATTCTTTTCTTTTCTTTCTTTTTTTTTTTTTCTAAAGCACGTTTATAAAAGCTACTTAAATGTCCTAATTGAACTATGGCATAAGCCTGGCTTAATCTAAGCTCTGTCTGTGAAACCAGGCCATGAGTTTTACTTGTAGCACACAGCTAACCTAACAGTGTCAGGTTTGAGTACGAGAAAAGTGACAGCAACATGCTGGTGAATGGGTGCCAGACATCACTCACAGGTCAGTGGACCTGAATGTTAGCTGTTAGCATTGTTTCTGAGGATCTGCTGGAACGCTGTGCTATGTGGTGTTAATGTGCATGTACAAACTTACTACACCCCAGCAACTGCATAGCAACACATAGCACACTTTTTTTTAAAAATAATTTTAATATTATCTTTTGTAAGATGTCATGTTGACATAATTTCACACACAGAACTAAACTCTTCTGCTTTGTTAGGCAAATCTAGTCGCTGTAGATTCATAGTTGCATTACAAACTCAGAGCTGGTGGTTGCACTTTATTCCCTAAACATACCATATAACAAACTCTCTGCAAACAGGTGAGGTGAGGATGAGTGATGCGTGGAGGCATGGGCTAAAAAACATCATGTAAGCACGCAGAAGAGAGAGAGGGAGATGGATCCGTGCTTTATAATGATTCTTAATGACTGAATCACAGACAGGTAACTCACTAGGGAGAGAAAATGACTCACTCAGCATAACTGCAGAATAATGGAGAACTCACTCTTTACTCTTGTTTTCCGGTAATCAACATGGAGAGATGTGACTAGGAAACTGTAATTTAGACCAGCAAACAAACAGAAAAATAAATATTCTAATCCGGACTTTTCTGTTTTTATGCTACAACACATATCCTATATCCTATAAGTCTGCAATGCTGTGGAGAAAAAAAAAAAAATGGCTTTAATAAAAGCATCTTATAAATACACATATGTAAAGCAAGCCTTTTTTCTTTTTTTTTTTTTTCAAAAATATTTTAAACGTGTTACAGAATATATATTAATTTATTTCCAGTATATTGCCAATATAGGCAATTAAGATTTAATATATATAATAAAGACAAGGCAAGGTAAGACAAGTTTATTTCATACACTATAATTCAAAGTTCTGTACATAAAATAAATGAAAATAATCACAACAATAAAAACAAGGAATTTAAGAACATTTAAAATTATTAAAAAAAAAAAATTAAAAAGAATTAAAACTGTTAAGAATAAAAATGATTATACATAAAATGCAATACAATTAACTGATAAACTAATAAATAGAATTGATATATATTTTCTTCAAAACAATTTATACAAAACATATCTATTACATTTAACATATTTTGTATTTACCGAAATGTATTTGAAGACTGTAAATATGCAGTAATCTGTAAAGATTTTTTAACAGATTTTTGCACTTTTTACATTTTGTAATATACTAGTATATTACAAAATGTAAATAGCCATTAAATGTATTAATGTAATAGCCATTTGAAAGTTAAATAGGAACTAACTAACTAAATATTGGAAGAATATATTTTCTTTTGCAGTACTTTTAACAGCATTTAGTTTGCATACTGTATATTCAAAATATATTTTGCTGTGTAATTTAATAATTGGAATATTAATACTTTGAGCTCATGTCTGTTAGCTCCAATATATGTAAGAACCCTTCTAAATGACCCTATTCCTCATTATACTTTGGGCATGTAGTGGTTGTAGTTTGATGAGCTGTTGATTTGACCTCTCAGGATTTGGCCTCTGACCTTTGACCTTTTTGAGAAAGCTCAATTTACATCAAATGCCCACTGCATGATGTCTTCTGCATTTTCCTACTCCCCCACATTTGTCACTTCCTGTTTCTGGCCACCAGCTTCCTGCAGTTCATACACTTCCTTGTTGTATTCTGATAAGCAGATGTCAAGTTTCTGTGTAAAATAACATCCCTTATGAAAAAGAAGTTTATTCAAGTGTGCTATTAGTATACTTCTTTTAAACTAAAATAGGAAAGTTTACTTTTAGTCTACTTTTTATGTACTTCTCAGAAATGTGGTTTATGTATTTCTCAGAAATATACTTAAAATGACATTTAAGTATACTTGACTTACACTTAGAAAAAGTCTAAATATATTTGAGCAATATTGTTCTCAGAGAATACGTTTTCATTGTCATACGTTGTTTTACGGTAGGGGGTGCTATTACACATCTTCTGTACAGAATTTCCAAAACACAAGCCAAGAAGAAACCGAACCAACAGATGCTTCCACACGTTTTTAACATGATCATCAGCCATAAAACAGCATCAAAACTGTAACGTTACAGAATAAAATGTGACCCACAAAGAGGTAATAATGACTTTCAAGCTTTGGGGTGTTGATCGACTCCATCTACATTTTGATTATCACTCTGAATCCTTTTTTCATATTTTTCTTCAAAATGTTGTTTATTTCTTTCTTTCTTTATTATTATTATTATTATTATTATTTTTAATGAAACTTACCCACATTCAAGTGTTTATAAAAAAGAATGCATGAAGCTAGAATAAAATGTGTTTGTTTACAAGCAGATACCCTGGTCTTTCTTTTGATATTTTGTATGTTCAGATATTCACCTAACAAAATATATACAAATTAATACCTGATAGGGACATAGTATTATACTTAAATTATGATGTAAAGTTCGCTTAAATAATACTTACGAGTACACTTGCAGTGTAAAACTACTAAACTAGTAGTTTACTGAGATTATACTTCAAAGTGTACTAAAAATGCATTTAATTAGTAGACAGTATACCTATAAAGTTCCCTTTTAGTATAGTTGCAGTACAAACTAAAACATAGATAAAAACTAGTTGTGTACTCAAAGTTTACTACTGTTATACTTAAAGTATACCTAAAAATGTACTTTTATATACTAGAAAGTGGGCCAATTAAGTCCTAAGAAGAATTGAAATAGTACACTTAAAAGTATACTACTAGTACACTGATATTTGTATACTTACTACATATAGTATACTTAAAATATATTTGATCTTTACTTAAGTATACTTAATAAAATAAACTTAAAGTATACTTCTTTTTGGTAAGGGATTAGAAGAATTATGGGGCAACAAAGGCTGTATTAAATTCGCACAAGCATTTAGTGAGCTATTAATTAGATAAGCATCATTAACCTCCACATAACAACAAGAGACACGCAAATGTTATGAATGTCTGCTGACCCAAATGTCTCATGAGAAATGAAGTTCCTGCCTTTCTTGCAGCTCATATGCGTGTTTTACAGTGGAAGTAGGTCACACTGCTGTCGACCGCAGGCGCATGTTGGTCACCGTTCGCACCATAAGGTCAAGCTATAAAGCTGAAAGACGCTTCCTGGCTGTTCTGAGTACAGTGCATCCTGGGAAAAAAAAGAAGAGGACATAGAGTCTGAGGAACTTCCAGTTCCATTCCTTCATAAGGTTTCCTCTGCTTCCTGTTTCCTCTAGTGGTAAGGATGCATCACAATTGTGCTTCCTTATTCTCAGAGACATGTTATCTATAAGTATATGCACTAAAAATAGAAATAATGTTGTGTATAGGTTTACAAGTATAGAAAAAAAAAAATAAAATAAAATAAATGTCAGATACTCTGCTGAAAAGACCAGCATATGATGTGATTTGGATGCTGGTGCTACGTTTCTGAGATGGTCCTGCACAAGGAGATCATTTAAAGGAACAGTTCACCCAACAATTAATGTTTGCTAATTAGCTCACCAGCCAGCAATCCATGTTGTAGATGAGTTTGGCATTTTTGACAAAATTGTGCTAAAATCTATAGTCTATTATTCATATTAACACTTCCTCTAAGAAAAAGTCTATCTCATGTTGTCATCTCACATCAAAATCCACCATCATATTTGTTTAGGGCTGTTGTGGATTGTTCTGGCTTTTAAATGTTGCTTGATCTGTGCATATTTCTCCCCTCATTCAGACCAGACCACTTTTTCACTTAAGTTAAAATCGAAGACAAAAACATCTTCATGATAGTTTATTTGTTTGTTTTTCTAATAACAAACACACAGCTTTTAACTTTACAAGACATTAAATGATGGCTGGAGTCATGTGGATTACTTGTGGGTAATTGATGTTTTTATCAGCTGTTTAGACTCTAATTCTGATGGTGCTCATTCAGTACATATTTCCAGATCTCTTTAAACCAGCAATAATTTTTTGTACATTTGACATAATTGACTAATGTTAAACCCGTCTGAGCCACCGTCCTCCCCCAGTGTAGCAGCTCATGACGTATTTGCTGTAGTCATGGGGTTCAGCAGGAGAGGAATGTGGGGGTCGCTGACCTCACGTTTTCTCACTCGCTGTGTTGTGGATGCAGGGTGTTCTGGTATATATAAATGAGGACACAAATGTGTTTAATGACATTGGCACTACAATGTGAATATAGTTTTTAAGGACAGAAAAAAAAATAAAAAATTACCAGTAGTTTCCTGTGAGGGGTAGGTTTAGGTATAGGGTTGGCGTAGGGCGGTAGAAAGTACACTTCGTACAGTATAAAAACCATTAAGCCTATGGAGATTCCTTGTAAACCAAATATGCAAGAATGTGTGTGTGTGTGTGTGTGTGTGTAAGACATAGAGAGATAGAGAAAGAGAGAGTGTGGGAGTATGTGTGTGTGTGTGTGTGTGTGTGTGTGTGGATTTTGGGAGTCAATGTATTTGAGGTGCTGCTGTGGTTGCCAAGCAACCAGATTTGTCTCTGTGTGTCTGAATGGGTGAAGGATGGATGCTGTATTTGTCTGACTTTGTGGCATTAATGCACACTCAAAAAAAAAAAAAAAAAAAGATTTTTCACATATATTTGACCTGTTTTTGAATCAGAGATTTCATTGTGTGGTGTTTTAGAGTTCATGGAAATCTCCAGAAGCTTAAAAAAATAGGTAATTTTTTTCCAGGACAGGACATTATCCATTTATTTACGGATTTGTTTTTCAAACTGTACATAATTCAACAAAAATATGAGTTCCACATTTTCCTTGATGTTCATGACTGTTCAAATACTTTACACTTAAAAAAAAAATAAAATAAAATAATCAAAATAATTTTCTATGGTAAAATCCTGTCGACTGAGCTTAACTTGTACTGAACCTGCAGCATTCCTTTACTTGAATCAGTGCTGAGTTCTTCACTTAGATCCCTGTGGTATGTTTTCCCATTGCTATTTAGCACACGTCCCACAACTAAACCCCTCATTCCCGCTGTCGCTCCACAATGGCAGCCATCAGCAGATGTCAGAGGTGAAAGCACAGGGTTCACCAGCCGATCAGCTCCGGGATGCTTTAGTTTCACACAAACTCATGCATCCTACAGTTGTCGCCATAGAAACTGATTCTGCTTCCAGCAGTCCTTGTGAGCAGAGGTGAAAAGGTCATGATCTTGATGAACTCGTCTGTGTAAGCAGATCCGTCTGTAAAAACAGCACCAAGGGGAGTGTGAACTTTACCTCCTTGATGCACCTGTGTAAAGAGGCGTTTGATGTGGTCAGCATGTAATAATGGACTGTGTGCTTTCATCTTTCAGACACCTGCTCCATCGCAAAAGACAGTGTTTCTCACAGGGCATTATGGAAAGGGCTGGCAAGTTGTGCTCCGGGGTTGTTTCATCTAAGTGCTGTGTGACAATTAACAATGATAATTATTCCTGAGGAGGATGGAATTTGAATAGACTAATTGCGATATGGCTGTCAGACAGGAGCTCCCACAGGACGGAGCGATGCATCTCACAGACAGACAAGCATCTTCATATCACTGCCACTTCTCATCTGAATCTCATCTGTCTTTCTGTTTACTGCCATTCTTCATCCTTCTGTTTCATCTTCATATTCTCTGCTGTTGTCTGTCTGATTCCTCTCCATCACAGTAAAATTCCTCTCCTTCCTCTCTATGCTAAAATAAAAAAGGAGCTGTATATTTTCAAGTATGACCCATTTATAGGAAAAAACAATAAAAAAGACTGACTATTAACTCTTTCCTCTCTAGCGTTGTTGTTGTTTGTTATAATTTTTTTTTATAATTTTCATAAAATTTTCTTGGCCTCCAGAACATTTTGTTGAATATCTGAACATGCAATATGTGAAAAGAAAGAACAAAGCCTTTTAACAAACTTTTAAACGTTTAAAACTTTACATTTTGAACAAACAAACTAACAAAAAATAAACATTTTATTCTAGCTTCATGCATTCTTTTTTTTATTATTATTATTATCAACACCTGAATGCGGGCAAGTTTCAATAAAAAAGCAACATAATGAACAGAAAGCTAAGAAAGCAGAGTTTTTGTCAAGGATTACATCTGGATCGGATTCAGATCGATGATCAGAACATAGAAGGAGTAGATCGCTTCCATCTAAACCACTTCCTGGGTCGACATTTCATACAGTACCATTAGGTTTCATTCGATATTGGACATTTTGATTTATATAGTGTTTAATGTTTGATGATCAAGTTATGGTTACATATGCACCTGCTTACATACATGATTCTTCACCATGTTTTGATCCAGGGATTTATTACTCTTTCAGAAGTTTAAAATAGCTCCTTCTACTGTATAACAGTGAAAACACAGAAGGCCAGAAAATTCTATTAAAATTATTTTCTGAAAAATAAATAGTTTTATCAGATGTTGATTGGGTGTTGAGATGTGGGAGTGACTTTTAAAAGTGTATGCAGATGAGCATAATCTTGCAGGGGCAAAGCTTAAGGGCATAAATGATTGGAGAAGACCAGCATACCACACTATAGAGAAGATCCTGTTGTGAACATTCTGATTAAAATATTATGAGGTCCTAAAAATTAAAAATGAAACATATACATGTATTAATCATTCACAATCAGATATATTATTTGATATGCTATAACATTCATTTAGAAAACAGAATTATTCTACATTGTATGCTATTTCTAAATGTATACGTCAAAAATAAAACAGTTGTAAAGTTCTTTTAACCAGAAATACAATTTTGAGGCAGTGTTTTAGAAAATGTGTTAAATTTGTTGAATAAATGTTCAATGTTAATAACACACATTTTGGCAACCCTAAAAAAAAAAAAAAAAAAAAAAAAAAAAAAATTCCCCTCATATCTTCCCTAGATCCATGTTTGAAAACCCCTGGGCTTCATAAACCTCACAAAAGATGATGCTGTCAAATTTCTACAGCAGGACTGATGAAGCCGTTGAGGAAAAAATGAGAACAATACAGTACCTGTGTGTACATTTGATGGGATTGAAAAGATGAGAGTCGGAGAGACACAGATGATGGTGAGGACAGCTAGGTTAGATTCCTCTCTGGAGGGATATGGAACAGAATTGCAGTGTTTCATGCCTTTGTTTATGACAGCTTTGAATAAATTTGTGTGAGTCACATTGCTGAAGAGACTCTCTCTCTCTCTCTCTCTCTCTCTCTCTCTCTCTCTCCTGCTTAGTCAGGCTGTGAATATATGAAAAAGTGAGGTCCAAAAGTCAAGAAATACACCTGAACTACCCAGAAAAATAAATGATTAATTTCATAAAAATGTACTTTTTTTCAGATTCTGCTGTATTTAGTTTACTAATCAAATAAGTAAATGTGTGACTCTTTGTAAAGATGAGATGTGAGAGGTGAGATGTGAAGCAAAAGATGCTAAAATCATCCTGGAGAAACATCATGATCAGCACTAAATCCACTGTCTGTTTTGAAACAATGTTTTGAATTGGAAAATGAGATTTGTTTTGTTTTCTCTGCAAAGAAACACAGCATCAATTTCCATTTAATTAAAAAGTCATATCTCATTGACTTCATTAATTAACAGATAATAGAAGACTGTGACTGTTCGTGTTTGTGAGAATATGAGTGTTCGTTTTTATGATTTTAAATATGCAAATAACTCATTTTCCAATAGCTTCAGCTTGTAGTTGACCTGTATGTCTAATATGATTTAACTCACGTTGACTCTATAATCTTTTGCTCTGGGCTCCTGTCTGTATCACAGTTTAGATTATTTCTGCCTTACTGAAGACCTTCTGATTGCTCTTTCCCTTTAGTCAGCCACGTTCGATGTTACATTGACTATCGTTGTGGGGTCTCACTTGGGAGCCCTAATCACCTCTGAGCTTTAAAAGAAAAGGCCAATGAGAATTGGGGAGTAGAATTTGCCACTCCCTGTGCCTACAGGTGTCAGGGTTCTGCCCTAACACTCAGTTTGTCTTGTGTTTGTTCCTGTGTCTATGTTGTCTTGTGTCAGCACATGGCCTTGTTGTCTAGCCCCTCCTCCTTGTTTCCTCTACCACACCCTCTTGCTAGCCCCTGTTGAGTCCTTGTTAGTTTAATTGCTCTCACCTGTTCTTTGTATGTCTTCCTTCCTATTTATAGTTCCTCTTGTTTTCGCCGGTTCATAGTCATTCTCATGCTCACTATCACTGTCTTTGTTTCTGTCTATGTGGATGTGGCTGAGTATGTCTTCCAACCCTCTTGTCTGGTTGGTGTTGTGCCCTAGGCTTGTCTAGTCCCTGTCAAGTCCTGTGTATTCTTTGTTTTTTATGTCTTGCTCCTAGTTTTTGGATTTTGTCCTTTTGTCTTTTGTTTTAATTTTAGTATTTTACTAATCCTGGTCTTGTTTGCATTTTTGGTTATTTATGATGTTAATTTAGTAACCATTTCTTACTTGTTTTGTTACCTTTATTATTTATTGTTTTGTTTTGTTTTGTTTTGTTTGATTGTTCCTTTGCCTGTCTTGGAATAACTTGTGTTATTTTGGAGCCTTGTTCTGTCTTGTATTTTGCTAGAGTTCCTGTCCTGACCTGTTCTTGCCCACTGGTTCCCCTTGCCTGGCACCTTGTCTGCTCCAGAGTCCATGGCTAACAAGTATGTGAGCTTAGCTTGCTCAGCCCTCTCTATCTGCCTGGTCTTGCCATTCCCTCTGCTGCCAGTGTATTCTGCCAGTTGATGTCTAAGGCTGTTCCAGTGGTCTTCCCTAACTGTCGCGTTGTCTGCTGTTATATCATTTGTGCACCTCACTACCCTCTTGTATCAGTCTGTTTTGTCAATAAACCCTTGTCACTCAATCTGCATTTGGATCCTCCTTCCAGATCCCTGACAACAGGCATATAAGATGGCGGCGTGGATCCACTCATTCAGATTTTAGCTTCAGAGCCGATCGCTTTGTGAGCTGCACTTTCAAGAAAGAAGAAAAAACGTTCATCGCTGTGCCTGCGGGGAACCCCCTTCTTGCATTTCAGCGGAGAGATCGCACTTGCTGTGCACAGATAAGTGCCGCAGTTCTTCCCTGGGAAATCCAGCCTAGAAGAGAAAATTCCTACAGCAAGCACTGTCATTGATAGTACCTTTCGAGATGTCTTTCTGACCATGTTTTTCTGGGTGCGGTAGTTTCCTTATTTCTGACGATGGTCACGATCACTGTCTTACCTATCTGGGCCATAAGCACACTGAGACGGCATTCGTGGATGGCTCGTGCCCACATTGTGAGCGCATGTCCATGGCTATGCTGAGGTCATGGCTCTCATTTATAATGAGGTGTCCCTCAGGCTCTACCCAGCCCAGAACTTCGGGTCATAAGGACTCATTGGTTAGGGACAAGGGAGATCTGAGGATCATGGTCAAAAATGCTCCATCAGGCCAGCCCTCATGGAAGTCCGGCCCCTCGCAACGTAGTCCCTTCATACTTCCAATAGATGGCGCCCATGTCTCTTTTGGGGTTCCGGAAGAGTATAAGATGTCTATTGCTGCATCAGAGAAGGGGCTATCATCTTCAGAGGCCGAAGATTCTGCTGCTCAGTCGGAGTCTGAGTCAATGGCCATGCTCCTCCGGGCGGCCAAGAGTTCCTTCCAGCAGTTTGTCTCTTCTTCAGGACGTTATGCTTCCCGGGTTGAGCCACCTTTCTTTTCACAGCTGCCACTACCGGGTATGTCGGTAACCGCTTTGTTGATTCTGCTTGTACAGAAGCTGTGGGCCTGGTTAGTGCTACCTAGCTCGTCTCGCTGGCTTATCCAGACGGTCCGACTCACCTATGCGATTCAATTCGCCAGGCACCCTCCCAGGTTCAGGGGTGTACTTTTCACATCTGTTCCCTTGGACAAGGGTGCCTCTGTCCTGTGTGCAGAGATTGTGGTTCTCTAGGTGAAGGACGCAATAGAGCCTGTCCATCCAGCCGAGATGAATTTGGGTTTCTACAGTCTCTATTTCATTATATCCACGAAGAGTGGTGGGTTATGGCCAATGCTGGAGCTTCGAGCCTTGAATTGGTCCCTACACAGGCTTCCATTCAAGATGCTGATGATCTGAAGGATGCGTACTTTCATGTCTCGATTCTACCTTGACACAGACTGTTTCTTCGGTTTGCCTTCGAGGGTAGGGCATATCAGTATAAAGTCCTTCCCTTCGGGCTATCCCTGTCTCCCCGCGTCTGTACCAAGCTAGTGGAGAGTGCCCTGTCTCCGCTTTGGGAGAGGGGAATCCGGATCCTCAACTATCTTGACGACTGGCTTATATTAGCTCACTCGCGAGATCTGTTGTGTGAGTCCAGGGATCTGGTGCTTCGGGTCAACTGGGAGCTAGCTCTCCCCTGTGCAGAGCATCTAATTTCTTGCCATGGAGTTGGATTTGGTAGAGATCAGGCAGGACGAGGAGCAGGTTCTGTTGGTTGCGCTGTTTTGGCCCACCTGAACCTGGTTTGCTGACCTCATGCTTCTCGCGATGGCCCCTCCCTGGAGGATTCCCGTAAGGAAGGACCTTCTTTCTCAGGGCATGGGCACGATTTGGCACCCATGACCCGATCTATGGAAACTGTACGTCTGCTGTCCCCCTCCACTTTGAAGGCATATGTTGCTGCCATTGCGGCTCACCATGACGCAGTGGCAGTTGAGCTGAAATATCTGTCCCTCAAGAGTTCGCTCCAGATCGCGCTCACTTTTAGCGAAAACGGTTCGGCGCCATTCCTTTTGAATATGTACGCTTATTCCCGGTTGTTCCCATCGGTGAACTCTGGGTCCTCCATTACCCCGCAGTTGCAGATTGGATGGAGAAGTCTGTTATTGCATCCGGTAGTGGGTTTGCCATCTTCCCCTTCGGACTTGGCACTGATGTCTCAGTATTCCCCACGGTTGATCTCCACTGCATTCCTAGACTTGATATACCCTTGACTTTACAATCTGTCATTGTGCTCCACCCCCCAACGATTGCTATGAAAACTCTGGCACCCCTGGTGGGCCCGTTTATCTGGCTTACAGGGCGTTGGGAAGGTTAAGTAATGAGTTTCATTTGTTCTGACATGCTTGCCTCTCAGCATTTTTAACCTCAACTATGTAAAGCAGTTTGGGTTATGGCGTTTTGCATAAGGGACCCCATGACATCAGTCGACGTAACGTCGAACGTGACTGACTGAAAAGGAATGTCTCAGTTACCTATGTAAACCTCTTTCCCTGAAGGAGGGAACGGAGACGTTACATCCCTCATGCCACAACCTTGAACTGTGCTGAAATGCCGGGATGCGTCTCAGCTCCTCAACACAAACCTGAATCTTATGTATGTACGAGGAGTGGCTTGGCATGCAAATTCCACTCAACAGTTCTCATTGGCTTTTTCTTCTAAAGCTCAGAGGTGATTGGGGCTCCCAAGTGAGACCCCATGACGTCAGTCGATGTAACATCTCCGTTCCCTCCTTCAAGGAACGAGGGTTACATACGTAACCAAGATGTTCTTTCACTTTCTCCTTCAACTGCTGGACAACTTCACATTATCTTCTCAATGTGACACAGTAAATAGATCTTAACAACAGGTCTTAGTGAATTTACTGTCAGCAGCCTGTTTCAAAATGTCTGAAAGCCTGCAACTTCTGTTTACTTTGCATGCTTTAAATTTAAGAAAAAAACTAACAATAGCAGTAGAAGAGACCAATCTTAAGCAAAAGCAAAAATCCCCAAAGGAAAAAATGTCTTTAAAGATGAAGACCGGAGAATGTTTCTTTATTACATTGCCCTGCTTTAGTAAAAGTCCAGCATCCATACACACACACATACACCTCTTCTGCATTTCGCTGTCCTTCATCAATGTTTTGACAGTGT
>JAHKKF010537981.1:0-31275 GCA_019740295.1 Labeo calbasu
AGAACAGCATTTATTTGAAATAGAAATGTCTTATTAAGAAATATATACTCGCATTATATATGGTTGAGTTTTTGAAGGCTTGCCACTGTAGTATTGAGGCATTAGGGCTGCTGTAACTATGGAAACGCATTAGGAGATCATTTAATGTGAGCGAGACAAGCCAAACAGGCCAAGGAAATGGAAAACAGATGAACGGTTGTCATGAGCAAAATTCCTCTATGCACACATCACACAGACGTGCACTCTGACACAGTTAGCACATATACACATGTGCATTTTCCCCTAATGCGGCTCATAAATTCATACAGAACTTGCACAGGGAGTATTCCAGTACACTGTCCATGCTCAGCTTTCCTTTCTCCCTCTATCTCATGGGCTATTGTCTGTCTGGACTACAGTGACCATTCTGAATTATGGATGGTCTCTCACTTTTAGTGACAGTGACAAAAACAACCATTCCACTCGGCTTTTACATCTCCCTCAAGCGTATAATACCTCTTTCCCTTGGCTTATTGTTGTCCCACTTTCCCTTCTGCTCTCTCTCTCTTTCTTTTTCCCTCACTTACCTTGTCTACCCGACTCAGTGTAAAAGCACCATGATTTATAAAAAGAAACACCTAACATGACCCTAAAGTTTACCTATAAATGAAAATTCTGTCATCATTTCTGAATGGAGAATATAATGGACACTCTCACATATAATAAAAGTGAATGGGATCTGGGATGTTGAGGTACAAAACAACACCATAAAGAAAGTCACAGAAGCTTTAAAACAACATGAGGTGGCTCAGACTTTAACTTTTTGTTCATACTTATTTTTTATATATTTGTAAGCAAAACAGAACTTATATCAAATTCCTTTAAAATGCCCCGATAAGCCCAGTAGTTAAAAACAAGCTGCCATTATTGTTTTTGCAGATATCACACTAACAAAGCCGCTTTACAAGCTCATTGTTTAGCCTGTAACTTCAGTCTGCCAACAGACGGTTTGTGCACTGCAACCTGTTTTGTTTTTGTTCGTCTTTCCTCCTGTTTTCTCTTTTTTTTTTGAAAGCTCAAAATGGGAAACTTGGACAAACACACACATAAACACAATGTGGGCACATTTGTGCGTAATTAAGCCTTGCTTTGTTTTTGTGAAAGTTCTGACACAAGAGCAGATCAGGCTTTTGTCTTCTGCACTGTCCAAGCAAACTGCAACAGGGACAAACTGCCTTTTGTTGCACTTTGACATTTGTGCTTTGTTGCTGGAGACAGACACAGAGACAAAAGAAGCTTGGAGAGGACTGAACCCCTCCTTCACAAAAACACACACACTTAAACAAATCTTGAAGGAGAACAAGTAAAGTTTACAGCAGCAAAAGTGAGTCAACAGATACAGACTTACTTAATATGATAAAAAGCTGTACAAGACAAAAATAATGACTTGAATTGACAAAAAAATTAAATCATAACTTGAGTAAAAATTAAGCAAATGTTTTTATGTAAGCATTTTATATATATATATATATATATTTAAAATGTGTTATTTTCTATTACATGTATTATTTATACATTATACAAGGTTCAGAAGATATAAGATATAGACATTTAAATTGTAATACTTTAAAATATTATTGTTTTTACTGTATTTTTTTGTATCAAATAAATGCAGCCCAAGTGGCAATAAGAAACTAAGTTTTAAAAAATATATATTTTTTTTACATTTTTATTATTATTATTATTATTGTTACAACATTTATTTATTATATTATACACTGGTTCAGAAGTTTTAAAATATCTATTTTTTTGTTTTTAATATTTTACAATATAAGTTACTTTAAATGGTAATAATAATAAATAAATAAATGCAGCCCGAGTGACAATGCGAGACTAAATAAAAACAACAACGACAAAACAATGAAAATAATAAAGTTATTACATGTATTATGTATTATTATTACGACTACATGTATTATTTATGATATTATACACTACATTTAAAAACTTTAAAATATATTAATTATATTTTTGATCAAATAAATTTAGCCAGAGTGACAATAAAATACTTAATAATACTTAATAATAATAATAGTTATAATTAAATTGTAATATTTTAAAGTATTATTGTTTTTACTTTATTTTTGATCAAATAAATGCAGCCTGTGTGACAATAAGAGACTAAGTAAAATAATAATAATAATAATAATTATTATTATTATTCATACACAAATGAATAACTTTTAATGTCCTTTTTAAAATAATATTTATATGTCGTTTTTTAGATTTTTATATACAACTATTATGTAGTAATTAATTATTAGATATATTTATTATTTTTCTGTTCTTACAAGTCAATTTATGCTATAACAAATGTTTTGCAAATTCATCAACACCTAATCTATGTTATCCATCTCATCTTGGTGACATTTAAATCATATAAATTGCAATGTTCCAAAAATCACACAAAATATGAGCAGCATTCTGAAAACTTTCAACAAATTCTTAATGTCGCAAAGCACTTGTGGAAAGTCGCTTTGAATAACAGCATCTGCTAAAAGCCTAAAATGTAAATGTAATAAATTTAAACCACATTTCACAGCTGTCAGTTTGTAATGAATAACTCTAGGCAAATTAAATCTGAACTGGGCATACGAGCAAATATGCTGATACCTGAATGGGTGGAATGTTGCGCTGGCCATATCGTGAGGTCTAAAGGAGCTCTTCACTGTTCTACCGTAAAATAAGAACAGTTTCAGTCAAGTGCTTGCCCATTGCATTAAATTCATGTCATGAAAACAGGGTCAGCATTGCCTGGTCATTTATAGTACTTACTCTTTGTGCCTGTCTCGGTGTGAATTCATGATCGCAGGCACTCAAGAGAACGTATTCGCATGTGTTTGTGTGTGTGTGTGTGAGAGTGTCAGGCCTGCGAAGCTGAGTGTGACAGAGTTGTCAAGTAACAGAAGAGAGGGTGGCAAAGCTGCTCTCAGCGACGCTAGAAGAGCAAAGAACAGCATGTCATTTCATCTTTTCATTTTTCTCTCTTTCTTTCATTTCAACCCTTGTTTTCCTCCACTTGTGTGGCTGTTAGGCAGCAGTTCTCTGAAGAACGAGCCCGCTGAAGGCTGTAGGAAGCGTGCGCGCGTGTGTGCGCCAGTGTCGGGTGTGGGTTGGCGCAGATGTATATACTTATGAGAAAAGAAATGAAATATTTGCCCGGAGTTGCTTGCTAATCACCATTCTTATATCCCTGACACCAGCACCATCATTATCATCTTCAGCGGCACCACAACCACTAGCGAACGAACTTAGGATATCAACTTTAATTTATCAAGAAAAAACAAATATCTGGCCTCTGGTGTTGTTTGGTTTTCTCTCCTTTTCACCCTTCTGATATGCTAATACATCCAACATGTGATAACCCCTCCTTTATCAAGTTGAGATAAGCATTGTGTGGCCAGGAGGGAAACATAGCATCTCTGTTTGCTTCATTGTCTTGTTTGTCTGTATTCTAATGAGCTACTGTATCTTAATGCAGATATGGGGCAACGAAGACGCCAAGTTCAAACCGAAGCTTGCGCTACAAGGGACAAAACAAAAGCGGGAACGGAAATGTAGGGCAGGCCTCAGTCGGGCCACACCACGCCGTGTCTGACCCTGGACTCGGAGGCTCTTTACCGCAAGCACATGTTACACAGTCCAATCAACCCTTTAGCCCTATGCATAAATTAGCATTTCAATGAGGCCCGTCTGTCCTTCCCTCCTTCAAGGAAATGACTAACCTCTACACGCTTTCATTAAGATGAAACTCTGTGCTCGACTTTCTCTGCGTTCATTATGTAGTTTGGAAATTTCTTTATTTAGGAAACAATGCACAAAGCCTTTGCAATGCAAATATATGTAAAATTATAGCATACATTTCTAAAGAGTCTTTTTTCATGTAACATTATCACAATATTATATGTAAACTCTTGTCTGCGTACTTGTATACATGGTTCATGAGAGCACAGTTGTGAATAATATGTTACAGAACAAACAAATTATGAGGACTTCCTGTGTTTTCTATGGAAGCCCATTTCCAGCACAGAATAAAAAAAAATAAAAAAAAAGGTAATTGCGACTTTTTTCTTGCAGTTGAGAGTTCACAACTCACAATTCTGACTTTTTTTCTCAGAACTTGCAATTGCAAGTTATAACATCAGAATTGTGAGATACAAATTCACAGTTCTAACTTTTTTTTTATATACATCTTGCAATTCTGACTTTATAGCATGCAATTGCAAGTTTTTTTTTCTGTCAGCATTGCCTGATATAAACTCACAATTGCAAGAAAAAAGTCAAAATTGTAAGTTTTTATCTGGAAATTCTGACTTTTTTCTTACAAATGCTAGTTTGTACCTAGGAATTATGAGAACACATCAGTCATTTTTTTTTTTATAACTTTATAAGTCTATAGCTTAATCTAGGAAAAAAAAAATTACGAGATACAAACTCACATTTGTGGGAAAAAAGTCAGAATTGTGAGATACAAACTCGAATTTGCAAGAAAAAAGTCAGAATTGTGTAATACAAACTTGCATTAGCGAGAAGAAAAGACAGAATTGTGAGATACAAAGGTTAAACGTAAAAGTGTTTATCTTGCAATTCTGACTTCCTGCAGTTGCGAGTTTGTTATATGCAATTCTGAGAAACAGTCAGAATTGTGAGATATAAAGTTGCATTTGCGAGAAAATGTCAGAATTGCAGGAGAAAAAAAAACACACAAAAAAGTATGAACTGTGAGATATAAACTCGCATTTGCAAGTTTTTATCTTGCAAGTTTCCATTTCTCACAATTTTGAATTTATATCATGCAATTGACAAAAAAGTCAAAACTGAGAGCAAAAAAAATTGTGAGATACAAACTTGCATTTGCAAAAAATAAAGTCAGAATTGCAAGATAAAAACTCACAATTCTGACATTATTTCTCGCAGTTCTGAGAAAAAACGTTTTTTTTTTTTTATATACATAAATTAATAGCATTAACTATAATAATATAATATAATATAATTATTCAGCTTTTTTAATTGCTCAGGGTTATTGATTGATTGGTTGGTTGATTGATTGAAAGTGTCTTGTCTTATGCTTACCAAACACAAAACGGTAATAATGATATATATCGACAATTTAAAAAAAAAAAAATAATAATAATAATAATAATAATAATAATAAAATTAATTATATATATATATATATATATATATATATATATAAAATAAATTATTAATTGCATTTTAAAATTTGTTTTAACATTTTTTCCTTTGAATTTTTAGCAGCCATTACTGAAGTGTCACATGATGTTTTCTTGTTATCAATGTTAAAAACGGTACAATATTTTTGTAAAAATTAACCTTCAAACTTTTTTCAAAATTTGATGACTAGAAAGTCTTTACTGTCACATTTGATCAATTTAAAGCAATTTTGCTGAATAAAGTATTAATTTCTTTAAAACATAATATAAAAATATTAGTGAGACCAACTTTTGAACAGTAGTGTTTATATATAAACACACACATACAACCGCTATATAAGTTCTGATGCTACACCTAAATTTTTTATGTTGCATATGGCAGATTTATAAGATGTCCAAACTTTATAAACCCTTCAGGAAAAGTCTTTCAACAGTTGCTTGTAATTTCACACGACATTCCACAAGGACAGCGGCCAGTCATTGTCAATTCTTAATATATTCCCCATGTCCGCACAGAGGAAGAGCGCTGTAAATCAGAGAGAGCCTTCCCTAAAGCATAATAACACTCTCCGGAGTGATTTACAAAATTGCCTGACTATATGCATCATCAACACACAATAAAACAACAGCAATGCCAATGGCATCAATACTCTGAGCTGTACGGTGACTGACATGTAGTGTAAATAAACCTAATAATAGCATAGTAGAAAATAAAAGGAAAGTAAATACAAACTTCTTGAGGTCCATAACTCAGAGAGATTGATTAGTGTGTCGTGCTAGGCAGGTTTCCAACTGCACTGATCCGGCCAAAGTCAACAAAGACCAGGACTGATCCACACACACTGATCGCTTCACACCGTACTTGCCTCACATGATCTGTACACTGGGTCACAAACACTCATACCTAAGCAGGATTTGAGAACTCAGCCGGCCAAGTACAACAAATTCTGCTCCAGACTGACCCCAAAACCCCAAACCCACACGTGCACTGTGAGCTCACCTCAGAAAACACATCTACCTGCTCCGAAAGCCAAGCATAACACAATTTAATCTTACACATACACACACACACACACACACACTGTGGGGTAGTGCAAGTTTACCTCAATCTCAGTCCCAAAACCAAATAAAAAAGCAATTTACTTTATATAATACACTGCATATGAAAAAACATTTACTGTAGATATGGAATAAACTTACTTGAAGTCATATTCTGGAAACTCTTGACAAATCCATCTTGTATTAAAGCACTTTTTGGATAAGAGCATCTACTAAAAGCCTTAAATGCAAAAGCAATAAATTTAAATCACATTTCACAGTTGTCAGTTTGCAATGAATAACTCTAGAGAGTTAAATGTGAGCTGGGCATCTGAACAAATATTATATTTGCCATACATCTGGCTAGGAAAGGTATTTAAATTGGTAAAGTGCAGGTCAATAACAGCCATGAGCTCTTCACAGCCCTGCAGTAAAATAAGAACAACTGCAAATTAAATACACATCAAGTCACTTTCTGATCATTTATAATTCTTCACAAGTTCATACTGTCTTTCTCACTGTGAGATACAAAGCAAAGTTAACAGAAAAGAGAGAGAGAAAAGACAGCACACAGTTAATGAGCTAAAAAAAGTACTATATTATCACTTCGAAAATACTTCTCTTAATCAACACTGTCTAATTTTCCACTTCATGTAAGCATACTTAAAATAAGATAAATCCACCAGAGATTTGTTTCAGCCTAAACGTTTATGTATTGCTTATAAGTTTGTTGTCACAAGTTAGCACTTTAAAACTGAGCAACTGAAAAAGCATTTCACAATTATGTGCATCAACCATGGTATCAACATACATTCTCTGTGCCGTTAACACGTCGCGTCTAAAAACGCGTGGAAAACGCCAGCCGCGCCACTTTCTCCTTCTTTCCAAAGCGCTAAGCAACCATGACTGGCGCTTTCCATGACGACGTGGAAGTTTCAGGAAATGATAATCGGATTTCCAGCACTGAAAATCGCTTGCAGTAGCTCTGCAACTTAATTTAAAAATGGGTATCCTTGTACAGATATGATAAAGTGTTCCTCCATCTTAACTAAGGCTGGGCGCCGCGACCGCGTCGCTTCTATTATGAGCGCGTTTGCCGCGCGTCTACATTTGAAATAACGAATTTGAGCGCTCAAAAGACGCGACATGTGAAGGGCTTAGTACAGATGAACAGATTTAGACTGTACTGGAGGGTCTCAAACAAGACTTTAAAAGGCAAAAATACCGATTATTAATAACATATTTGGAGTGATATTGACCTTATTCTCCAGAGAGACACGCGCGTCATCATCTTGTCTATAAACTTCCGTTTGTGCGGTAGCTCTGTATATTTCTATGGCATTGCTGTCGAAAAGTAATTTAGCTAGTAAAGTGGATTTATGTATTGTAGAGCTAACAAAAGCTATTGTGAACATTGTAATGTTTGAAGCAAATGTCTTAACAAATGTAAGTAGACCTGGAAGATTTTAAGACGAGCGGTTCATAAATCCATCTGTGGAAATACAACCGGAAGACAGAAGAGAGGAAACTCAGCGCTAAAAGGGGGCGGGGCTATGTTTCAATGTCACTGACAAACATCATACAATTAAAGACGAATAATAATAATAATAATTACAACCACAGCAAAAAAAAGTTTCTCCTAGACAGCAGTGCTTCCCAGATTTTACTCCTCAGAAGAAGAACCCTGCAATCTCAAATGTCTCCTGTACAGTTTTACAGTTTTAAAAGTGTCACAAACTGTGCTTAGATTTGCTAAGACACTAATGTCATTAAAGATTTCCAAAGGGATTCAAGATATTTCAGTTCTGCAAATTCTCCCAAGACCAAATTATCTGAGTTACAAAATCCACATTTATTTCAGTGTACTCTGACTGCACGCCTAGGTTATGTCTTTCCCAAGAAACTGTAGGAGAAACATATGAGACAAAGTTGATACTTGAAAAATCACAACTTAGAACTCCATTATGTCTTCTGAGCCGTGATAGGGCAACCTCTGAGCTGTAAAATGTTCCTTAGCACAGCCGTTGCTTGCTACTTTTGAGCTGTTGTGCTAAGAAACAAGGCCAAAAAACTCCTGAAGTTTATCTACTGGGAGCTGGTGATTCCAGCATTCTCTGCTTGCCTGCAGCCTTTGTTCGATTTCTTAATTTCGTTAATGTAAGGAACGCTGATGCAATTACAAGAAAGTGTCTTTTTTTTTTTTTTTGTGTCCCCAGTGTGCAATGTCTGACCAATCAGCAAGCACGACAGGGGTGAGAAGGATGATGGGACATTAGCCTGCGGTTGTTAGGCAGAATTCCCCTTGAAACAGTTTAAAACAGACCTCTATTATTCATGGATTGAAAGATTTCAAAGAGCTAGTGACTTTTCATTATAGTTTATTGTTCTCACAGCCCCAAATAACGCATTTAAATAAGTGACATTCAAATTCTCACTCGCTCATTTTGCTTCTCTCGCCTTCTCCCCCCCTTTTTTTTCCGGAGTGCATGATAAAATTCTGTTTGTTTATTTTGCTCTGTTGAGGAATTGCCTATGTTCAAAGACTCTAGGCATGTTTAATCAGCCCACACACTTCTTGGATTAAGATATACATAATTATTCAGATCATACATATGCATGAGGCAGTGCTGTTGCATTCAAACTGGGGGTCTGGATGCATGGTGTCTATAATGTCATTGTGGTTCATTAACAATGGGGAGAGAGAGAAAGTGAGCAAAATAAGTAGGCAATAAAGAATCGGATGGAGAACGAGAGATATATAGAGAGAAGTGTGACCCCTGCCCGAGGCATTGCTTCCTTTACAGTAATCCAACAGGCGGATAATTAGGGAGAAAAACTCGTTAAAAGGGCTGAGGGAACACACACATACGGACACACACTTGTTCATCCTCAACCAGCCCAACCAGCTGTCTGTTTCTGTGTCTTCCAACACTGGAGGGCAAGCCATATGGGACAAAAAGAGTCATCCGTGTTTATTAAAGCAATATCACACCAGCAAAGCTGCTGTGTGAAAACTGCTTCTACAACAATTTAACTGACAAGTACGTAAATAATTAAAGAAAACCCAAATACCATTCTCTGTGTGGGAAAAACTTAAGGCTGGAATACATTACATGACTGTGGTCCAGGTTTTTTAGTCAAAGCGATTTGATGAAAGTCGGAGCTGGCCACAGTGAGAGAAGTCACAGAAAATCCCATAGCTTATGACTCAAATTTTTAGCTCAAGACTGTGATTGCAGTCTCAGGACATCAAACATGTTAGATAATGAGCCAATTTTCAAACACTTATTGTCTTCATTTGCTGTGTGTCTCCTAGCAATGAGCCACATGTTTCTGTGTGAGTCAGTTGTGTTCAGAATTAATTAAAACTCTGGAAGTCTGTGATCCTCTGTCATTTACTGTATGTTGTCCAGTGTTTCTTTGTAACCATTTACAAAGTCAGCAACTGTATGATACCTAGGCCCGGTTTCACAGACAGGGTTTTAAGTCAAGCCAAGATTAGGCCATAGTTCAATTAGGACATTTAAGTAGTTTTTATAAATATGCCTTAGATAAAAACATTACTGGACAAAACAATGCATCTGACATATTTTAAAATAAGTCAGCGCAACTTTCTTTCGTTTGAAACAGCTCAGACTTGCATTTTAGTCTGGGACTAGGCTTAAGCCTTGTCTATGAAACTAAAACCCATGAAAAATTTGCATAATTTAAAAAATCCACATTGTTTATCGAGTGAAATCCATGCTGAGAATCTCCTTCAGTGGCTACACCGTCGCATGTTTACATCCTGCCGGTATGGCATCTAGCGTTTCTCATCTTTCCCGATTGTAACCTCTTTCAGTAGCTGTGGTCTACTAAAAGCCTCAAAGGCATCAGGGCTAAAGTGGAGAGAACAGAGACGCAGGTATTTTTAGTCATCCACAGGCATCTTCCCATTCTTTTCTCCTCTTCTTATTGCTAGGAAAGCAGTAGAGACTTGCATCGCTTCTCTTGTTGCCCTTTGACTGAAAATTACAACAACAAGCAACACAATTTGGCATCTTATCAGCATTTTATTTTCCGAGTTGTGTATTCCAAGTTGTGTTGTGGTAAAAATAGCAACAGGTAGCACCAGTAGCTCACAGAGTGCGACCATTTCAAGTCATCGAAATAACAGCACCCCCCATAGTCTGAAATATGTATAAAACAATGTTGACTTTTTAAATAACATAAATCTTTTATGGGTTTTCTACTACATATTTCAGTAAGAGAAGTTATATTAAGCTATGCACGTCTTAATACCTGGGATTCCCTTTAAAACAAAGCAATACAATATCATGGATTGGATACAGTGGATACAAGTCCAAACATTAATTCGAAACAGTGACATTAGAATAACAAACAGCATTATTGTGTGATATTGATTTTATGCAACAGTTAAAAAAATTAAAAAATAATATTGACTAACTTGCATTTTAGACAGAATATAGGCAGTTATATTTTCTGTTTATGCCTCGCCAATGCAAGTAGTCCCAAATGACACAAAAGCAGTACAGTATTTGTACAAATCGGTTGAGTAAATAATTCAATGACATAAAGACAGCTAACTTGTTTTGTTCCTGAATTACTTAGTTTCTGAACTAACTTGACGCCACCCATTGGCATAACAATGTAACTTGTAGAAAGACTCAAAATCATCACAACTAATACACAAACTGACATTGTGTCTGCAATGCTTAAACACAAACATAGTTATACAAGCAAACCTTTTTTTTTTTGTCTTGTAAAGATGCGGAAATGCGAATGAAACAGTTTGGATTAAATTAGAAACTTTCCACAATGTCATAAAACTTTATGATAACCTTCACAGTTTTTTCTGAGGCACATATGTTCAGCTGAATTGCACATATATCTGACTTTAACAAGACTCTAACACACAGCACAAGCAATGACAGGAAATGACACATCATTAACCGAGTGCCTGAGCTTAGGGTTGTAAGAAATAGAGAAGGAGAGAGAGAGAGGGACCAAGATGGGGAGAGGGGGCCCTCGCTGGTTAGAATGGCCCGGCTGGAGATCCAATAAAAACATGGCAGCCATAGCTAATGTGATTCCTCTAGCGTGAGTCAGTGGTGTATAAATATCCAGGAAGGACCCCTTTCTCTCTCTCTCCCACTGTTTCTCTGTCTTTCCCTCTCAGTCTTTTGGGTATCGCAGATTCACCAGATTCACAAATCACCAAAAAGGCTTGCGTTTGAATTTTATGGATATTTATTTGACGCTTTCATTTCCTCAGCTTTTCCGTGGAAGAGATGGAAGTGAGTGTGCGATGTACACTGGGCAAATTCCTCACCGGCTTTATTGAGCCCAAATAAATTGTGTGAGTGCATTTCCCAAAGCACTACATTTTCAAAGGGACTCCCCAGAGGCTATGCAGAGTTGTTGATAGCCTGCAGATCTCTGGCTGTTAACAGCCCTCTCTCTTTCTCTTTCTCTCAAACACTCACAAGTGTGCACACCATGCTGCCTAGTACACAAACTATAGTGAGGACATTTGAATAAGAATAATTCATACATTTTTCACCTAAAAATGAATGTTTCATTTTCATTTCTTCACAATTTGTTTCCTGCAAAATGCAAAAGAAGATATTATAGATAATGTGCTTGCTGCTCTTTTCCATGCAGGTACAATATTGTACTGTACCTGAGATTTCAGGCTTAAAAAGTATGAAAACACACCATAGTTTCATATAGCAAAAGTATTACATTTACAAGTCTTCTTAAATCATATGATATCTACAGGTTAAAAAATAAATAAATAAAAACAAAGTCATTACTGAAAGTTTTGACATCTCCTTGGCATGTTCATGAAAGCATAATGCCTGATTCATGAACTGATGATTTCTATTTGAAACCTATGATCATTAATGAATGACCTGAACCTGTTCCCAATAAGGTTTAACTAATTGTTTTTTTAACTCATTGACTCATGATAATTGTTTAAAAAAACAAAACAAATATTTTAAAATATATTCATATTTAATAAAATAGTGTACTATATATATATGCATATATTAATATATATATATATATATATATATATATATATATTAATTTGTGTTTTAAAGATTACCTTTAGGTAAGCATTAAGGATGGCACTGGTAAAATATGTTTAATGAATATTTACAATTAAATACGATATCTACCAGTACACTGTAAAAAAAAAATGTTGAGTCAACTTAAAATTTTAAGTTTAGGCAACTCAAATAAGTTTAGTAGTAGTAGATATTTGTGTTGACTAAACTTAAAATTTTGAGGCAGCAGGGTACCAAATAATTTTAAGTTGAAACCAAATTTTTTATTCAGACACCAGATATAATTTTATGTTTATATATATATATATATATATATATATATATATATATATATATATATTTATTAACTAGTGGGTGCAGAACACTATAGTTCATTCATGAAAGTGAGGATAGCAAAATAAAGTAAACTGTAGCATATTATACCCACAAATACATCATACAGTGGACTACCAGTAAAAATGATAAAAATTTGGGACCAAAAATTATTCAGACACTTTGACCTGACCATGTTTTGCTTAAGTGTTTTTTCTTTAATTGCTAATCCAACCTTTTTACGCCACAGACTGAACAAAGTTTATTGTACTGTTTATTGTATTTATTAGTACTGATAGTTGTGTAAATATTGTCATACTAACAGTTGTCAGACTTTTTGGTTGATTGTAATTCATTACATTACCTTTCTATCAAAGTTATCTGACATTATCAAGACGAATTTGTTCTGACACAGTTTAACTCTGAGTTCTTGTCATATTTGATTACCATTTTCTAAACTATAGTGAATAAACTGTGATAATGTGAAAAAATGTTAAAGGTGTCTACATTTTGGTTTGACTGAGGCAAATACTTTAATAAAGCTTGTGCATACTTTCAGAGGTTTGAAACCTCTGCCCTAATTCATTGTAACTGCATGGAAAAATAGCAACGAGTGCAGTTCATCAAAAATATTTCTTTTTGTGTTCCAATGAAGCAAGAAAATCTTATGGGTTTGAAACAACATGAAGGGGAGCAAATGATGACAGAATTCTCATTTTTGGATGATATATTCCTTTAAAAACCCTCTCTTTCTGTGTCTCTCTCTCTTTCTCTCTCTCTCACCCTAAAGCACTCATACCGTGCGGTGCATCCAAGCACACAAACTACTAGTGAGGGTGTTTGTTAAAGATGCAGCAACATGATCGTGCTTTGTTTTCAAATGGTCCTCTCTCTTCTGCTGTTGCAGCAAGTCGTTCTACAGTTTCCTCATGCCAAGCCATTATTTCTTCTCTCCCTTGTGTTTTACTGACCTTCAGACCGACTCACCAAAGTTCCCCCCTCCTCTCTGATCAGACAGCTGCCAGCACTAACAGCTCAGAGCCCGAGTATATACTACACTCATGCATAGCTAGTGTTTGTTAAGCACTCATACTTTTAGCCTTGTTTTGTTGGAGTCCTTTTTACACCCTTTTTGCAGAAATGTGCAAATGACTGTACTGCCTCAAACTTTGCTGGACACACGTTTCTTTGGCTGTGTTCTGTCTCTCAGTACTTTGGACGGCCGGTTTGAATTTAGTCCAGAGGCCAGTTGAAGGATCTTCAAGTCGTTCTTATTCAACACAGAGCTCCCCACACCCCCAAACACACACACGCGCACACACACACTCCTTCATCTCCATCCCCACTTCAAACAAAGAGCTGCCTCATCACATTTTGTTGCTTTGAAACCGCACACACTCTCAGCTAACCGCACATCACACACACACAAATGCACATTGCCTTGGTGTGCCTCCACAGAAAGATGGAAACATGGAAAGCAAGAGGTGGGGCAATGGAGGAAAGCCAGAGGTTAAAAGAGAATGTGTTTTTCTTTTAAGTCATGCTTTTCAGAAAACTTGGATAGGCATTCTTTATTTTTTTCTTTCTGTTTTTCTTTTCCTTTTTCCTTTTACCAGTCCACCCGCTCTGGCTTTGAGGCTATAGCTTTGGCTCTAGTGTCTCTGGCCGTGGTTTGATCTTTGTGTCTTTGTGCATGTATACAAAATATTGAAACTGGCATTTTTTCTTTAGAAACAATTCTATGGGGAATTCACTAAGAAAGCTTTTGCTTTTATAAAACAGTTCAATAATAAAAGAATTTCATTCTCGACTGATGTTCTATATAGTATGAATATGGGTAGTATGAAAGAATGTTGTCACAAGCTGTGTTTCCATCACCCTGGTTTTATGCTTTGAAGTTTCGCATTAGAAAAGAGTGTTTAAAATGTCAAATTTAATGGGAAAAAAACTTGTGCTAAAAAGGGTTAATGCGAATGTGGGTTAATAAAGCAGGAGATGGAGATGCATTGACTTTGCGCTATGGGACGCATAACCATCGGACCGATCTTGCAGCATCTGAAATGTTATGGTCATTCTTAAATGCCCAAGCAAAGTCTGTCATCTGAATACTTCCGAAAGCAATGGCCGTGTTAATCATTTTTTGTCTATTGGCTCTGAGGCACAAGTCTTTTATTATATATAAAAATTACTACATTGAGTGGCTTCTCCTACTTTTTTCAGTGATATTTAGTGCCAGTTTGTCAGGAAGTAATGATTTTGTTCTTGTTGATTCGTTGAGTGGAAACGGTGCTTAGTCGCAAATGTTTCATGTGATATTCCAATGTTGCGCATAAGTTAAATTCGCAACTTTATTGCCACCCACAGCTTCTCTTCTGTGCCCTATATAGTATGGAAGTTGGCATGTTTGGACCCAGCGAGTGTTTTTGATTGAATCTACTGCCTACTCAAAAAGAAAGTGGCTCATAAAAATACACTCTTAATTGAATCAGTGTTTTTAAAAAAATATATTTAAATGACTCACTAAAAAACAGGGGCTACATTCAAAATTGCATACGTCCCTACTAGGTGACAAAAAGTGATTTCATTCGTATTACACACATTCATATATAGATCAGTTTTTTTTTATGGTTGTTGAAGGGCTAGTTCACCCAAAAATGAAAATTCTGTCATTAATTACTCACTCTCATGTCGTTCCAAACTTCTTACAAGACCTTCCTTCATCTTCAGAACACAAGTTAAGAGATTTTTGATGAAATCCAAAAGCTTTCTGACCCTGTATGGACACCAGTGGCCTAGAAAGGTAGTAAGAACATTGATAAAATAGTCCATGTGACATCAGTGGTTCAACCACAATTTTATGAAGCTGGCATGGATAAGAAGAAATTTTTGACAAAATAGTTGAATAAAGTTGTTATTTTTGTTTTCATTGCACACAACTCTCGTAGCTTCATAAAATTAAGGTTGAACCACTGATGTCACATGGACTATTTTAACAATGTCCTTACTACATTTCTGAAACTTGAAGTGTCAGTTGTGTTGCTGTCTATGCAGAATCAGAGTCTCTTGGATTTCATCAAAAATATCTTGTGTTTTGAAGATAAACAAAGGTCTTGTGGGTTTGGAACAACATGAGTCCATGTGAGCATTAAAAATAGTTAAATGAATGATTCAGAGACTTACTCATTAAGACTCATTAAATAGACTCATTAGGACATTCCTGAATGAATCAGTGCTTTTATAAGAACTCACTCATCTTGTCTGCACTTACTGGCATAACAGAAACCTGCAGAATAAAAAATCCCCACCACTAATGCACAAACTCATTAGTTAAAACTTTAATTACACCAAGCAACAAGCTATTTGGGGGATGGATGGGGCAGGGGTGCCGGAACCCAACGGTACTTTTTTTCGGTACTTTACTCTCTGTATAATAACAAAAACATTTATTTCAGTGAAAAAAGAGAGTCCAAAACTATCAATTTCAACATTTTGAACAAAAGGGCCCTACGATCTTTTTCTTTCTTTCTTTTTTTCCCAGAAATGTTTGTGTTTTACTTTTTCTGATAATCAAATGAAGGCATTAAACATTTAATTTATTTTTAATCAAATGAAAATGAACCCTTTTTATTTCTGGCCAAACAAACAGAGGTTTACTTTAAAATTAATACATGGAAGAAAATTTGTGTTAATTTTCTGTTAAAAGTTTTAGAATTTTTCTACAATTAAGTGGTTAATCTGGTCGTAATATTTATTTTGATCATTTAATTGTTCTATTTAAATTAGCCAGAAATAGAAATATATAAAGACGTACATTATAATGTACAAAAGTAATACAAGAGTAATATATTTCTGTTACACGTTAAACCAGACTTTTATTTTGACAGGTTGCCGTGAAGTTTATGTGTATACAGTATGATATGATGCTAGTTTTCTCAATTGAAACTGTAAAATTCACATGAAATGACTCTCACAGTTGCTCTGGAGATGAAGTTCATGTGTTCATATTGGCATATAATGAGACGCAGAGGCCGAAAATCACCGCAAGCCTCACGTGTGCTTCAGTATTTGTGAATTAAACAAAACCGTGTTTCCGCCATTCATACATACAGAGCCAAGCGGAACATGCAGGATTCATATTTAAACCATCTTTTTGCGTTTTAATATTCACAAACATTAAAAATGCGTAAAAAATAAAACGTGCCAAAACCGGCTGTGCGTATCACTCCGCTGTGGTGACCCCTGATAAAGGGAGTAAGCCGAAAGAGAGAGAGAGAGAGTCCATATCGCGATTCGATCTAATATAATGGCAGGGGAAACACTGATGAATTCTCCCAATCATTTGCTTTTCGGTGTGTGTACACAGCTGACAGACTGAAGCTTTTACAGACACAGGATTCTCAAAAGCTTGTCAGTCCCTGACATTGCTTCTAGGGATAAACATGACAAGAGCAGATGAACATTCATGAACTGGCTTCTGTGCTTTATCTCCTCCATGTTCTCCGTTTCTCTCTCCCCTCCGTTCCACACTTTTTCCTCCTTATGTCCCTCGCCTGCATTCCTTTTGCAATTCTATATTTCCCCTCCAAATGTAATCTTTTGACATATTTGAAGATGAACAGAAAATTCCTCTTGGCATGCAAGTCTCTGTGCAGCCCATGTCAGAGTCTGTTAACACTCTTGGCCCTGGATCTGTATGACTGACTGTCTTGTTTATCTCTCTACCTGTCTCTTTGTCTGTCTCTCTTTCTCTCTAGGGTGGCTGGCCATGCTGACTCTGTCCAGTCTAGGCATTAGAAATACAGTCTAACAGCTGCTTTCAATTATTTTTCTTTTCCCTGATCCGGCAGAGCTGACCGGCTCTCCTCTTCCCCACGTTCAGCCCTCACTCTCACACTCACGGCTAATCTAATCACTGTTGGACAATACCTCTCATCTTCTGTATCGTTCACATCAACCGCATATTCTCTCTACAAAACTCCCTACTGGCTCAATACTAAAAAGGGAATTGTAATTTAATGGTTTCTTAATTTAACAAATCTTCTTTTGGTACCGTAACGCTTCTATTAATGCTTATTTTAGTATGTGTGAAAAACAGTCAATTTTTTTTTTTTTGGTGAAAAAAATGTAATTCGATAATTTACCTTTTCTATAACAAAAAGTACAGGCTTGTTGAAAAAGTGGTCAAATATTCCATTAATTTATTTTTATAAAATACTTTTAGCAAAACTTATAATGTGCATCTTATATGAGTAAACAATCATAAACTACAATGATTTAAGCCTCGTAGTTGTGCATTTTTGATTCACTAAAACAACCTGATCATAAGAGTCATTTGGTCGGGTGTTGACTAGCCTGGTAGTGCTGTGTGTTTTTGATTCACTACAAAGAACCGGATCATAAGAGTCAGTCGTTCAGGAGTCAAATGGCCTGTTGCGCTGTGTGTTTTTAATTCATAAAAATAATCTGATTATAAGAGTAATTTGTTCGGGAGTTGACTAGCCTAGTTGCGTTGTGTGTTTTTGATTCACTGCAAAGAACCAGACCATAAGAGTCAGTCATTCAGGAATCAGCTATATCCTGGTTGCACTGTAGGCCAATGTTTTGATTCATTACAAAGAACCGGATCATATAGGTCATTAATTCAGGAGTCAACTGTCCTGGTTGTGCTGTGTGTTTTTAATTCGCTAAAAATAACCTGATCATAAGAGTCATTTGTTCAGGAGTCAGTTAGCCTGGTTGCGCTGTGTGTTTTTGTTTTACTATAAAGAACCGGATCATAAGAGTCATTCTTTCAGAAGTCAGCTACCCTGGTTGCGCTGCATGTATTTGATTCATTCCAAAGAATCAAATCATGTAAGTCATTAATTCAGGAGTCGACTAGCCTGGTTGCGTTGATTCCCTACAAAGAACCAGACCATAAGAGTCATTCATTCAGGAATCAGCTATAGCCTGCTTGCGCTGTAGGCGTATGTTTTGACTCACTATAAAGAACCGGATCATAAGTATCATTTATTCAGGAGTTGAATGGCCTGGTTGTGCTGTGTATTTTTGATTCACTACAAAGAACCCGATAAGAGTCATTCATTCAGGAATCAGCTATAGCCTGGTTGCATTGTTTGTTTTGACTCAGTATAAAAAACTAGATCATAAGAGTCATTCTTTCTAGCCTGGTTGTGCTGTGTGTTTCTGACTCATGTAAAGTACTGAATCATAAGAGTCATTCATTCGGGAGTCAGCTACAGCCTGGTTGCGCTGTATGCATTGACTCGCTATAAAGAACCGGATCATAAGAGTCATTCTTTCAGGATTCGACTAGCCTGGTTGCCCTGTGTTTTTGATTCACTGCAAAGAACAAGATCATGAGAATCATTTGTTCAGGAGTCAGCTATAGCCTGGTTGAGCTGTATGTTTTGACTTACTGTAAAGAACAGGATCATAAGAGTCATTTGTTCTGGAGTCGACTAGACTGATTATGCTATACAGTTTTGATTCGCTACAAAAGAACCAGATCATAAGAGTCATTCTTTCAGGAGTCAACTAGCCTAATTCAGTTTTGATTCACTACAAAAGAACCGGATCATAAGAGTCATTCTTTCAGGAGTCGACTAGCCTGGTTGCGCTGTACGTTTTGACTCACTATAAAGAACCGGATCATAAGAATCATTCTTTCAGGAGTCAACTAGCCTGATTCAGTTTTGATTCACTACAAAAGAACCGGATCATTAGAGTCATGATTTCAGGAGTCATCTATAGTCTGGTTGTGCTGTATGCTTTGACTCACTATAAAGAACCGGATCATAAGAGTCATTTGTTCAGGAGTCAGCTACAGAATGGTTGCGTTGTATGTTTTGACTCACTATATAGAACCGGATCATAAGGGTCATTTGTTCAGGAGTCAGCTACAGAATGGTTGCGCTCTATGCGATCCGGATCATAAGAGTCATTTGTTCAGGAGTCAGCTGTAGACTGGTTGCGCTGTATGCTTTGACTCACTATAAAGAACCGGATCATAAGAGTCATTCTTTCAGGAGTCAACTACCATGATTGCGCTATACAGTTTTGATTCACTACAAAAGAAGTGGATCATAAGAGTCACTCTTTCAGGAGTCGACTAGCCTGGTCGAGCTGTATGGTTTTCATTCACTAAAAAGAACCAATGCAGAGACATTCTATAATCAGTCTACACTAGTCTGTTTCATGCTGTAAATTCAGCAGCAGCGTTGTGGTGCCGCTGATTAATTAGTGAACAAATCTGACCATTAACAAATCTGATTAGCATTCTTTTTTTTTTTTTTTTATAAAACCAGTTCTGTATAACAGTTCAGTGTGACACTAAAGAAATGCGAAGCAAGTGACCCACAAAATGTCCTGTCGTTCATATAACCCTCTCTTCCCCTGCTTTTCTGGAAGCTCTTGTACTCCACTCGTTTGTAGAGATCACCAGCTGGGATGGGGAAACAAAGCGAATTAGCCCGATGACCTTCTCCTTACTTTCCTGATTTAGACCATTAAAGCACTGAAGCATGTCTTTCCTATTTTATCTCTATCTGATTGTGTCAGCATGTCTTTGCTGTTAATATTGTAATTCTCATGTTCTGTCAGCCTACACAATTTAAACTGCTTATTATCAGCCTCTCACAGAAACTACCCGTCCTTCACATGCATGTTTGTTTATTGAATATTTTGGCTAATTTACGTTGAACACATGCCATATATTTCCACAGATTTCCATTCAAAATTAGCAGAGATTCCTATTGGGCCTTGTCATTACCCATTCACAGCAGTTTTGAGATTTCCATAAACATCTCCCCTCCCACAAATACTAATCTCTAGTTCATACAGCTGTATCTTGTAGTGTTAAATTATTAACCCGCAGAATAATAAAGCATGGTTGCTCCAGCAGTATGATTTACACAATGGAAGACTTTCTCAATGGCCTGGAAAACACTGTAAACCACAGTGGTTTGGCAGATGAACAGAGAAAAAGAATCTCTCAATAATTCAACATTGTGAAGGTCACCTGTGATTGTGCAGCCGAGGAGAAAATGCACAGCCATCCAAGGACAAAAATCAAAACCTATTCTATATAGTGACCAGTAATAGTAAATGTATGGGTTTAAATAATCTGGAGTTGCCGTAAACCACTTGTCTATGTACAAGCCTAAATGTTTTGGATTAACCAAAAAGTTCTGTGCCAGAAATAAATGCTCCACGCAAGGTTTCTCTCTTCTTGATGTTCTCAAACCAGAAACATCAGAGGCCTATTGAACATAAGTGCTGATTACAATTAATGTTATTTGTAGCATCAAAGCAGCATGTGATTGCACAGAAGTGACTCTGAATGCTAAAATATGTGCTTGTTTGTGGGCAGGTTATGTATAAGGTTGGATTTGGCAATTTGTATAAATAGTACCTGTGCTAGTTGATCAAGGAATTCGTAACTTGCATATTGTTGATTTCCTTCAAGCCGAAATATCACCCAACCCTCATGAAAATTCAAGGTGTACATGGCTTGTCAAGTCTTTACAATGTTGTTCCTTTCCATCAAACGGATCAAACAATCTAACAAAGTCTTTTTGTAGCACTTTGATACAGTGGTCTACATGAAAGCATCTGTGTAACTTTGTGCAATCCACACGGTTCTACTTTTGGGTTTCATCAAGTTCTGAGATGTGGAGATGATACATGGTGCTCTGGGGGTCGTCTTCCATCTACAAAGTGTTTTTGATGCATGGGCCTAAATCCCCCTCCCACAATCCCCCTCGGTTTTTCTGACCACCTTTCCTCTCCACATTTCTCCACCGCCTACGTTCGGCCTCTTTTCGCTCCAGTCCCACATTATCTTCAGGTCATTAAAAAGCAGCTATCAATTATTCAGATCCTGCCTCTTAAACATGAAAAAAATATCAAACATATTAGCAGGATGTTCTTTTGGCTAGCTAAAGGCATTTGAATATTTCAGTGCAGAAGAGTTTTTAATATCTATATTTTAGCTTGAGCTCAAAAAGATACCTCTGCGAGAAAACTTTGCGGGAGCTCATGCGAGGTTTTCTCCTGTAAGCGTGAAGAAACACTACATAACTTCTAAGATTTCTGGAGGCAAAATGGGGGTTTAAACTCTCCAAGTGCAAATCTGTTTTTCCTCTCACAAACATACCTCATTATTTCTCTCATTTTTTTGAAGACGGCGTATAGTTAGTCAACATGATGACAGTGAACAGAGTATCACTCCTCCACTCCACTCACTCCTCAGTACTTCGAGACAAAATGTGGAAATAAAAAACATAACTTCTAGGTGAAACTAAATCTAGTTTCCATATTAAAAAAGAGAACGTTTTGGAGCGAAACTTGGGGAGAATTTAAGCTGACTTTGCAGGTTTTTTTTAACTGTAAAAATGTGCACACATATAATTGACTGACAGTCCTTAATCGCACTAGTGTGGAAATCTGCTGTAACTGTGTACAGATGTGCTTGGAAACATCACATGCCCTTAGTTAGATGTGATCGGCCCCTTGGCAGTGCTTTCTGAGCATGAACGTGCACAATCGTGTGTGTACAGTCTCTGAATTTAGTGCCGTTTCTAATATAATACTTGGCTGCAGTCTCTGCCACGGTAATTAGCCACATTATCTATGCTAGTGGTATTAATATTCCATCTTTCCATCTATCTCTCTCTCTCTCTGGCTCTCTCATTCATGCTGGAAGCAGTTTTTCTCATCTTTCCAAGAGCATTTGAGCAAAAGCTGCGTTTCATATGGTTGAATTCATTAATCAAAAGAGAAAAACACAACACAAAGCATTTCATTATTTAACTTTGCTTTTAATCTAACAATTGGTTTTGTCCAACAAAACTTTTGAGTTAAATGAAAAGAGAAAGACTGAATCTTGTGATGTCAGTAGCAAGTTTATTGCTATCCCATATTGATTGGTTATAAATACTTGCATGTTAAGCTACTCGTGTGTTGATCTCTTGAGAAAGAATCGGAGACAAAGGTATGGAGAGGCGATCAATGTGCACGTGTTGTTGTAGGAGAGACACGGGGAAAGCGATAACACATGTTCCTCTGCTTGGTTTCCTGTGGTGGTTGAATGAGAAACAGACATGTAAATAGTTGCTGAGTTGCTCTGTGTATAAGTGAATTATTCGGTACAGCATATTCAGAATTAAATTCACTTTCTCTTGACAATCTCTAATGTATGTAAATCAATCAATCAGTCAATCAGTCAGCATTTTCTTATTTCACTGTATTTGTGTTCATTCTACAGTCCAACTCAAAACATCCAGATGTATAACAGTAATGAGAATTTGGATGGAAATGCAATTAAAGGAGTAGTTCACTCTAGAAGTACAATTTACTCACCCCTATGTCATCCAAGATGTTCATGTCTTTCTTTCTTCAGTCGAAAAGAAATGAAGGTTTTTGAGGAAACCATTCCGGGATTTTTCTCCATATGGTGGACTATGGTGGGCTGACGGTCCAAATTGCAGTTTTAGTGCAGCTTCAAAGAGCTCTACATGATTCCGGTTGAGGAATAAGGGTCTAGTGAAACGATTGTCCATTTTCTCAAAAAAATGAACATTTATATACTTTTAAACCACAAATGCTCATCTTGCACTAGCTCTGTGTCCATGACTTCATGCCTTATGTAGTCATGTTGGAAAGGTCACACGTGATGTAGGCTCAAGTACGGATTTAGTGTTTACAAAGCGAACATGCAAAGAAAGTCAAACGCCCTTTACAAAAAGAGGTAAAACAATGATGTCAGAAGATTTTGCAGTTGGAAGAGAAAACAAGATTTTTTAAGAGTATTTTGCCCTACCCGGATTATTAGAACTAACAATGTGTGACCTTTCCAATGTGATAAAGCTAGTGCAAGATGAGCATTTGTGGTTAAAAAGTATATACATTTTTATTTATTATTTTTTTTAGGAAATAACCGATCGTTTCGCTAGATAAGACCGTTATTCCTCAGCTGGGATGGTGTAGAGACCTTTAAAGTGCCCCTACACTGCAAAAAATGCTTTTCTTACTTAGATTTTTTGTCTTGTTTCCAGCCAAAATATCTAAGAATTCTAAAATCAAGAAGGATTTTCTAGACAAGCGAAAATTATTGTCTTGTTTTCAGAAGAAAAAAAAAAAAAACGAGTCAAAATTAAGTGAGTTTTTGTTGAAACAAGCAAAATAATCTTGTTTTCGGCTTGAAATAAGATTACTTTGCTTACCCCATTGGCAGATTATTTTCTTGTTCTAAGCAAAAACTCTTTAAAAAAAAGCAAAAACTTAAATTTGACATCTTTTTTCTGAAAACAAGACAATAAGTTTTGCTTGTCTAGAAAATCCTACTTGATTTTAGAATTTTTAGATATTTTGGCTGGAAACAAGACAAAAAATCTAAGTAAGAAAAGCATTTTTTGCAGTGTATTATGGAGTATGAAAGTTTATGGAGTATGACTCCCAAACAATTCGCTCAATGATTCATATTTCCAAACCACTCCACTAATCTGCGGTGATTGGTCTGCTGCGTGCAGTGCATGTCAGAAATGGAACGCCCATCACCATTACATTAAACACCCAAACAGCCATGGTACATGTATTAGCCCAATGCAGAAACGTATCGATAAAGCACTGAAGTTTGTACACCAACGTATTACTCTATTTTTTTTTATCATAACTCATAAGTAATAACAATGACAAACATTAACTATTCATCGACACATTTCAAGACAATTACGAGTGAACAGATATTGCTGTTAGCCAGAACCTACAAGCT
This sequence comes from Labeo calbasu, assembly GCA_019740295.1. Lineage (NCBI taxonomy): Eukaryota > Metazoa > Chordata > Actinopteri > Cypriniformes > Cyprinidae > Labeo > Labeo calbasu. The sequence continues at coordinate 24,411 of JAHKKF010537981.1, forward strand.
GCGCAGAGCCAACACAACGCACACAACTAAATAAGTATTTTGCATGCTACAGAGTACAGGAGAGCAACAGTTTTTAAAGGATTACTCCACTTTCAGAATAAAATATCCTGGTAATTTACTCACCCCCATGTCATCCAAGATATTCATGTCTTTCTTTTTTCAGTCGCAAAGAAATTTTTGGAGGAAAACAATCCAGGACTTTTCTCCATACAGTGGACTTCAATGGTGCTCAACAGATTTAAGGTTAAAAATGCAGTTCCAACACAGCTTCACAGGGCTCTAAACGATCCCAGCCAAGGAATAAGGGTCTTATCTAGTGAAACCAGCAGCGATTGAAAAAAAATTTAATCGGAAATGCTCATCTTGTGCACTCCGGTTCAATATATCAAATCACGGGGATGTCAAAAAACTAACCATCTTATTGTTTCCTCCAACTTCAAATTCGTCCTAAATCGCTGTTTTATCTTTTTTGTAAAGGGTGTTTGACCCTCTTACATTCCCTAACTGTACTCTAACAGCTCGTTTCAATGATTCAGAGTGGATTCTTTCTTTTGAGAGACAATAACTTTTTACACAGTGCACTATAAGATTTAAAAATTTGCAGAATGTTTTCATTCACTTAGAGCTGTGTGTTTTTTTAAAAAAAATCCATAATAGGGGCACTTTAAAGCTGCACTGAAACTGTAGTTTTGACCTTCAACCTGCTGATCCACACTGAAGTCCACTATATGGAGAAAAATCCTGGAATGTTTTCCTCAAAAACCTTCATTTCTTTTCCACTGAATAAAGACATGAACATCTTGGATGACACGGGGGTGAGTAAATTATCAGGAAATTTTAATTCCTGATGTGTGAACTAATCCTTTAATTGTATCTAAGAAGATTCATCCACGCACAATTACATTTGCAGAACATAACCTGTACCATGACACACCAGAATAATATTCCTAAAATCATCTACTGGATGCTTGCTCTACTTCAAATTTTCTACTTCAAAATTTCACATTTAATTCAATGTGTTAAAACCATTTCTACACTAAACTTCTACTGTGCATTCTATTAGGCCTGAAGTATATGAAAGCCTTATAGGAGATGATCAGTAGATGAGTAAAATGCAGTAGTTAGACTGTGCTGGTAGATTAGCATGAGCTACGAGTTATGGTCATTCCTCTGAGAAATTTGTGTTTGCTGGAATGCATGTCCTAATTAAACAATTGAATCAGATGGCTAATGCTGAGCTGTGTTTTGCTTGTTTGTTTGCTACCCTCAAGCCAATTACGCTTGGGCTGTGTTACTTGAACATGATGTTAGCCAGGCGGACTAATTAAATTGGTGAGCTGGTGTCCCTGCGAGCACGGCGGCGTTAAGAGTGATGCAAGCGTGCAACCATTTCTTTACCCACTGCATCTGGGAAGTATATGAACTTAAATGACATAATAGTGTTCAAGTCTGCTTGTAGTTTTTAATTTAAAAAAAAAGATTTTATTTCACAAAGCCATTCTGTTTTTTGGACACAGATGGTTACAGCATCTACCAGTAGGGTTTTGAGAAAAAGGGTGACTCGTAAAGTTAGCAAAATGGCTTAGTTCGTTTGAAAACTTATGTGCACATCTATTCCAAGATCATTAATTATCAAGATTATAAAATTATTTTTCTGCATGTTATAGCTCATTGTACTTGAGTCATCTAAAGTGTGAACAAACACGCTATGTGCAAAAATTCTTAATTATTAATTAGCAAGTCTTGTTGCTGTGGAACAATGTTGTACAAAGTTTAATTGCCATCTGTGATATTTGAGCTCTCTATATCATCGCACACAAACAAAAAGGTAGGTCACGCAGAAATATAAGAACAGACGATAGCAGTGTGCCTGAAATAGTTTAATGTGGTCTTAAATGAATTGTAGTAACTGTTTTTCCCTTTGTCTCTATTTTGTGGAGTCTGTTCATAAACATGCTGTAAAACTATTTGATTCAAAGTAAAAATATGCTGTTTTAAAGCATTTAGAAAACCTAAATGATCTATTACATTTGCTAAAATGTGACCCTGGACCACAAAACCATAACTGTGAATAAATAAGCTTTCCATTGATGTGTGGTTTGTTAGGATAGGACAATGTTTGGCCAAGATAACACTTTTTGAAAATCTGGAATCTGAGGGTGGAAAAAAAATCTAAATATTGAGAAAATCGCATTTAAATTGTCCAAATGAAGTTCTTAGCAATGCATATTACTAAGCAAAAATTAGGTGTTGATATATTTACAAAATATTTTCATATATAGATCTTTACTTAATATCCTAATGATTTTTGGCATCAAAAAATCTATAATTTTGACCCATGCAATGTATTTTTTGGCTATTACTACAAATACCTATGCTACTTAAGACTGGTTTTGTGGTCCAGGGTCACAAATGTGTAATATACAACAGAGTACTGTATCCCACAATGCATTGCACTGTACTACACCTTTGAAATTTGATCTTTTCACTACCAAATTTGAAATGTTTAGCACTGCATAATACTGTTTCACACATTATTTTAAAAAAAAATAAGCAGTACTTCAGAGTATGCAGTAAGCAGCAACATGCATAGTTTATGCATATGCTTTATGGTATCAGTTGGACGTTTGTTCCCATTTTTATCATTTTTGTTGTCTTGAGCCCCGTTCTGTCTCCTGCTCTGTTTCTCCCTTTTACGTGTCTTGCAGATGTCCTGCAGTGTGACACTCTTTGAACATAGCTTCATAAAACCCGGTGAGATGTTGTTGGGGAAAGTGAGAGACACACAGTGACACACTGCAAGACTCCACTCACGGGAGAGCACAGGTACATTTGACAGCAGCAGGTTTTCTCAGTCTTTTTCTCTCATTTCATTCTGCACAGCAAAAGAGAGACAGGGAGAGAGGCGGAAAGAGACAGAAATGACTCATTGACAGAACTGGAACTTTTAAGCACAGACTCCACAAACACGTGAGCACACACACACACACACACATGCGGGTGTTTCTTCAGCAATGGCTACTTTTGGTTCTGTGGACCTTTACGAAACAGGGGTTTAGATTTCTTTTTCCCACAAGTTGTGAATATTTTCAGCACAGTGTCATTTTCAGCACATATCAAATGCTGTATTGTGGTATAATGGAAATGAGAGTGAAGCAATGACTTTTTAAATGTAGCTGGCATTTCATATACCATATGGTGAAGGAGAATTCTGTATTTTTTTTTTGACATGAATGTCAGTTCCACCACATCTCAAATCACCATTCACTTTGTGGATGACATTTGAAGCATTTTTGGAACAAAAAAAGCAAAGAATAATTTAAGAATTGATGTAACTTAAATAAACAGTTACACTGTGTCAAGAATGACAGTGTAAAATATATATTTACCTTTTTTTCACACAATTTGAAATATGCTCTACAATGGCAAAATTGTATCCTAACAATATCTTTTGATAAAACTTTATTAGAGGAAAAGTTGGGGAAATCATGTACATGATGCAAACAACTAATGGAACATTGGCAATTTGAGTAAAATAAGATTTAAATAATTTTTGCACAATATTCAACAATGTTGAAATGATTTATGATTAAAGAATTACACTCTTAAAATAAAGGTGCTTCACGATGCCATAGAAGAACCTTTTTTGTCTAAATGGTTCCATGAAGAACCTTTCTGTTTCACAAAAGCTTATTTGTGGCGAAAGAAGGTTCTTCAGATTATAAAAAGGTAAAAAAGAGATGGTTTCTTTAAAGAACCTTTGACTGAATGGTTCTTTGTGGAACCAAAAATGATTCTTCTATGGCATCGCTGTGAAGAACCTTTTGAAGCACCTTTATTTTTAAGAGTATAGTTCACTTCCAGAATAAAAAATTTATGATAATTTACTCACCCCCATGTCATCCAAGATGTTCATGTCTTTCTTTCTTCAGCTGAAAAAAAATGAAGATTTTTGAGATTTTTCTCCATATAGTGGACTTCAATGGAGATTAATGGGTTGAAGGTCCAAATTGCAGTTTCAAAAAGCTCTACGTGATCCCAGCCGAGGAATAAGGGTCTTATCTAGCGAAACGATTGCTCATTTTCTAAAAAAAAAATGTCAAATTTCCTTGGCTAGAATCGTGTAGAGCTGCACTGAAACTGCAATTTGGGACTTCAACCCACTGCCGTTGGATCCTATTGAAGTCCGCTATTCACCGTGAAAAAAAACAAAAACAAACAAACAAAAAAAAAACACAATTTGTTGAGTCAGCTTAAAATATTTTGTTACCCTGCTGCCTTAAAATTTTAAGTTCAGTCAACTCAAATAAGTTTAGTCAACTTGTACTAAGTAACAACTTAGATATTTGAGTTGACTAAACAAAAAAAATTGGTTTGTTAAGCTTAAAAGCTGGGTAAGTAACCCAGCTGCCTAAAATTTTAAGTTGAATCAACTCAAATATCTAAGTTCACTTAGTACTTTGAGTTGACTGAACTTAAAATTTTAAAGTGGTGATATTATGCTTTTTCACTTTTTGACTTTTAGTCAGTGTGTGGTGTGTATCTTTGGGCATAAAAAAGATCTACAAAGTTACAAATCTCAAAGTCCACTCCAAAGGGAGATATTTCCTTTTTTAAAAATCTGTTTTCAAGAACTATAACGGACAGCTCCTTGTTTTCCGCATGCAATGATGCATCACAACACGGTCCATTAGAATATCATTAAATTAAATCCAGCCCACAGAAATTCGAATTGTTGTGGGTTGCGTAGGGACGAGGTGGGGGATTAGCCTAACTTTAGCGATGCAGTACGGAGAGCCGCTTCAGCGAGCTGCTCATGCATCCTAGATGTATATGACTTCCTTCTTTCAGACGATTGGAATCGGAGTGTAATAAAGTCTAATAAAGTGCATCCATCCATAATAAAAAGTGCCTCACACGGCTCCCGGGGGTCTCCTGTAGGGAATCAATGCAAGAGAAGAAAAGTAAGAAAAATATCCATATTTAAAATGTAAGATTCACTATTTATCTAGCTTGCGCTAACTGCTTTGACAAAAGGCGTGTGAGTACTGAAACACTGTCTAAGGTGTTCGCCAATCGCATCACACTGCGATAGCTAACCAATCATAACACATTTCCTTTTTTCGGAAGACTTCGGGCCTTCATTAAACCTGGAACTAATTAAGCTGTTTGTGCCAGGCTGGGAGAAAGGTGTTGTAATAATGTAAATTATGTGAAAAATAATGTGTTTTTCAAACCACCAAGCATGGGAGCATGTTCTAGTACACCCCCAAAACAAAATCAAGACTTTGAAAAAGAGCATAATAGGACCCCTTTAAGGCAGCCAGGTAACAAATTATTTTAAGTTGACTCAACAAATTGTTTCTTACAGGTTGGAGAAAAATCCTGGAATGTTTTCCTAAAAAACCTTCAGTTCTTTTCGACTGAAGAAAGTAGGACATGTTGGATGACATGGGAGTAAATTATCAGGAATTTTTTTTATTCTGGAACTGAACTATTCATTTAATGCATTCTATGTTTAAATTATCATAGTTTTAAACATCATATTTTTCTGATTGATTTTCATAGTTAACGACTGAAATATTGTCTGAATCTAAAACAAGGGTAAATAATAAAAAGGAAAAATTGAAACATTTATAATAAAGAATGAAGGCATGATTTAAAAAGTTTCCAGGACAGTTTATTGTAACCTACATATAAAGAAAGTTTCCATCTTTTTGGTTTCATAAAGACCAACCTCTGACATATAAGATGAAGAAACACCCGTAAAAGTAGCTGACTTCAGGTAAGAACTTACTGTGTGTTTAGGTTGTGGTTAGAAGGTTCGCGCTGTGGTTATGAGTCAAGTTATGTTAATATGAGTCTAAATCCTGAGCACACAACATCTGAACAATACATATAAAGAGAGCTCTTTCAGTCAAAACAATTCCACTGTAACAGATCTAAGGGCATGATATTCCTTTCAACATCTTTTGCATGCTGTGTAATGAGGAAACATACAGTATCACAGATTCACATTATTGCTGTTGTAGAGGAGCAGCAGATGTGTTTCTGCACAGACAGGCAAAGGCAATAGTGGAGAGGGTGTATTTTTAGATGGCATGTTATAATAGCCACTACTGGTAAAAATGACATTTCCTGACCACTCGACTGCCATGGTACACAGTGTTCCACACACACACACACGCACACACTGTGCCATCAGTAGTAAGAACAGAAACTGATGTTACTTGCAACTGATGTTTTGCCTCCACCTAAACATGTGCCTTAATATTGTGTCTGTGCGGAAAAAAAGGCTGTAGATGCCTTAATGAGTATCTAATTGAAGAAAAAAAATGAACTGAAATGGAGCCTCATAAGTGATCGATGTGGAAGGCTAGGAAGCAACTACATACTCCTCACCTGAAGTGCAGAGAATATTGAACACAATTGATTTTTAACATAGTTTGGTATATGTCGTTATGCTAATTAAAGGTCTTTTCAGACTGAATTATGTGACCCTGGACCACAAAGTCATTAGGGTCAGTTTTTTTTTTAATTGAAATTTATACATCATCTGAGGGCTGAATAAAAAAGCTTTCCACTGATGTATGGTTTGTTAGGATAGGACAATATTTGCCAAGATACAACTATTTGAAAATCTGAAATCTGAGGGTGCGAAATAAATAAATAAATAAATAAAAAATAAAAATAAAATACTGAGAAAATCGCCTTTAAAGTTGTCCAAATGAAGTTCTTAGAAGTGCATATTACTAATCAAAAATTAAGTTTTGATATATTTATGGTAGGAAGTTTACAAAATATCTTCATGGAACATGATCTTTACTTAATATCCTAATGATTTTTGGCATAAAAGAAAAATTGA